>PVJH01029472.1:0-25996 GCA_004026705.1 Nesogale talazaci
GGGCTCAGCCCCAGATATTGAACATTTTCATTGAGTTACATTAAAACAAGAATTTAATTGGAATGATGTGCAAAAATCATTTGATCATATTACTCAAAATTCCCCATATAGCAATATTTCTGAAAATGATATTTTTAATGAGGTATCATTATTAAGAAACACATATTGATAAGAAAAAGGTTAAATCTTGGGCATCAGCAAAAATCACAATAGAGGCTGAGCCCTGGCGGCCTAAGTAGTTGAGTGCGAGACTGCAGCCCGCCGGTTTGACGGTTCGAATCCAGCAGAGGCTCTCAGGAGCAGCGCTGGGTAGCTCCCACGACCACCAGAGGGCAGTAATGCGCCCCCCCCCCAAATCTCAAAAGAGAACAAATGGTTGGAAATATTTCATCATTTTGAAACAAATCATGTTCCATACAATTGTGCACTAAAAATATGGAATACACACTGTCCTTACCAGGAACTAATGCTGTGACTGAACACGTTTTTTTTACGGTAAATAAAGTGTGGACATCAGAAAAATCACAATTAAGTGTTGAGACTTTGAAAATCATTTTATGTGGGAAACATAATTTAACAAATTCTTGTGAAAAATTTCATGACCTTTTGAACGACAGCAATCTACTAAAAAAATTCACTCAAATGAGTAATATGCCAAAGAATAAAATACTATACATATTTTATTGTATATTTGTAAATTGTATTTATGTTGAAATTTAAATAAATGTATTGCAATACTATTTTTGCTGCTGCATATAGACCAAATTTTTAATCAAGAACCCCCCACCCCCGCCCCATCCCCAGTCAATGGTGTCCCGTTTTACCAATGCTAAAATCTGGTGACTTTATGCTTGTAGTGAGCAAACATACCACTTTCTTGGAAAGGGAACCTCCTTCCTCCTGCCTCATCACACCACTATCTAAAATGGCATCCTCATTTAGCTCCACATGTCTGACTCATCTCCACCCTACTCCCTGGCCTGGGTGTGGAGGACACCTCTAAGAAATGCATACAGCTAGAGGCCACTCCGATTCTTGGTCATTATGGTGTGCAGAGAGAATAATTTCCCCTGGAAAAGGTAAATTTAGGGTACAAATTTAAAATTCTGAAGCTCACTGGCTGAACTGAACTCGATGGATTTTGTTTGACCCATGAGAATGAGTCATGACCCTGTTTTTAATATAAAAACAGGACAAGGCTATTGGGTTTCCCAGTGGTGAAGCACGGGAGGAATAGATGTATAATGATAATAAGTGATACAAGGTGTTAAAGGGAATGCAGAAATGGGGAATGGGCCAAAGGCAGGGAAAGGAGATTTTTGGAGTAGATGAGGGCAGGAGTGGGGAGGGTGCACTAGAACTGATTGTGGTTGCACAAATCATACTGAAGGCAATTTATCCATGCTGGGGGGGGGGGAAGGGGTGCTCTAAGATAAGATGTGGTGGTGATTGTATAATTCCCCTTGATATGATTGAACTACTCAATTGTATATGTAAGTTACATGCCAATAAAACTATTAGGGGAAGAAAAAAATACCCAATAGGACAAGGGGATACAACCAAAATTGGAAAGTGTCCTTTCCAGTGTCCTTTCCCTTTATTTATTCCAACTGTATGTTCAGCAAATAATCTGAGAAAGTGGGCTGTATGAAGCAGCAGCATCAGAATTGGAAGAAGATTCATTAACATGTGATAGAATGCAACCTTGCTTGCTGAAAATGACTTAAAATACTTATAGATGAAAATCAATGACTTTAATATGGATTACACATGAACGTGAAGGTAATAAATGTTCACAATTAAGCCAATAGACAATCAATGCTCATGGAAGCAGCAGTTAAGAAACCCAATGACACACACTGCATTGGAGAAATCTTCTCAAAAGGAGTTCTTTAAAGTTTTAAAAAGGATGTCACTTGCCTATCATGAAGGTGAATCTGACCACAATCATATAATCTTTCCTATTACCTAATGTGTATATAAAAGCTGAATAATTGGGGCTGAGCCCTGGTGGCGTAGTGGTTGTGCAGGGGACTGCGGCCCACTGGGTTGGAGGTTTAAATCCAGCAGCAGCTCTCCAGGAGCAAGCCTGGGCATCCTATTCCCACCACCAGAGGGCAGTGATGCCCCTCCTCCCAAAAAAAAAGCTGAATAATTAAGGGGATAAAAGGGAAAAGAACTGAATAAATCAGTCTTAGAAGTATAACCAGAATACTCCGTTGTAGTCAGGGCAGTCAACTTCAGTGCTTACTTCGGACATGTCATCAGGAGACATTTTCCATGAGATGGATGGGACAGTGTTCTGTTCTGTTCCACATAAAGATGGCCATGGGTCAGAGCCAACTCACCTAAAAGCAGGCTTAGCTGCCAAGCATCTTTAAAAGTCAGATGTTGTGATGGGTGCCAACTCGGAGTGGCCCCAGGCACCGTGACACACTGCCCGCTACTACGCCATCTTCACAACTGTTGTGCCTGCCGCTGCAGCCACTGTGTCAATCTACCTTGTCAAGGTCTTCCTCTTTTCTGCTGCTCTTCTGTTTTACGAAGCATGATAAGCAATAAAAATCCTAACTTCTGGCCCAAGTGGTGGTGTTTGCTTAGGATATGGCTTAGATCACAGAGCCACACAGAGAGGCATCAATCAGTCTGCTCTTTCTGGACTCCCAATCCAATGCTTCCCCCCTACCCCTCCACCCCCCCACCCCTCGCCTAAAGTACCAAACTGGAGAGGACTGGAGAGGAAATGAAATAATTATGTCTTTTTCTTTTCTTACCGCTTCATTAAGATATATATCATATATAATTCACCCGGATTTTTTATATATTCAGATTTCTGTAATCACCAAAATCTAACTTTAGAACATTTCTTCACCGTCAATAGAAATCTGTACCCCCTCACCACTGTCCTTTAACCCCATCAGTTCCCCCACCCCTGGCAGTTTTATTGTATGATTGCTCTGTATGGATTTGCCCATTTAGATAAAGGAAATCATACCCAACCCGCCTGTGGCCTTGAGAATGCCTTCTTCCACCCTGCATGGTTGCAGGGTTCATCCACAGTGTGGCATGCATACAGACTTCCTTTCTCTTGATGGCTGAGCAGCATTCCGTTGTAGGAATGTACCATATTTTGTCTATCTGCTAACAAACACTTGGGCCGCTTTCATTTTCAGCAGGAATGAGTCTATGTGCACAAGTCTCCTTGTTTATAATCATGAAGATAAAGGGCAAAAGCAAAGACAAGGAAGTTCAGAATCCATCAACCAAGAGGAGGCTCTACCTGGTCTCTGCTGCTCAATCACACCACATTCCTCTCCTCTCACAGCAGGATTCCTCCAGTCTGTCATAATTCGCAACAGACAAAATGACCTCACCTGGGTGCTTCCCATCTGAAATGTGAGTTACAACATGAAATCGGGGTCCAAAGGCTCCTCCACATTTCCTGGAGTGACGTGGAGAAGACCAGACAGTGGGTGGAAGCAAAGTCTGCACGACCTTTCCTGAGATGGGAAAGCTGGTTCCCTAGAGACCCCAACTACTCTAAGACAAAAGGTTCTCAGCAATGTCAGCCTGTGTGTGAGTGTGTGTGTGTGTGTGTGTGTGAAACAGCTTTGATCTTAGTCATCACCATGGCGTTGGAGAATCTCAGCACATAACACATCCTGTTGGCCAGGCGAGGGGAGGGGAGGAGGAGGATCACCACCTTGGAAAGCACAACCCCAGTGGAGAGGGAAGAAAGGAGTGGGAGAGAACTCTCCCCATCTCTGGCTTTCTTTAACACCCTCTATCTTCATTTTGCTACTTTCTCAAGTTCCATAGGTTTATGGAATTCACTACAGAGTGTGCATTTAGCCACTCCACGGGGCCTTTTTAGAACTCTGCATCTTTCCCTACAGTTCTTTGTTGTTAAGAACCCAATAACCACAACGATTACCAATGACTCAACGGTGTGGCAGTGGCACAAAACCCAGGGATGACATTATTCAGGCATAGAGAAATAGTATTGATTTACAATGTCATTCTGAGTGAAGTAAGTCAGACACAAAAAGATAAACACTGTATAATCTCACTTATGCGAAATACCTAGCGTACGCAAATACAGAGAAATGAAAGTTGATAGGACGGTACCCTGATGGGGCTGTGGGGGTTGAGAGTGTAATCTCACCTTGGGGTAAAGAAAATTTGGGGACAATGGATAGTGGTGAAGGTTGCACAGCATGTAGTTAACATCACCAAATTGTTCACTTAAGAATGGCTAAAATGGAGAATTTTGTTTTTACATTAACTTGACCAAAACAGAATTAAGTAAAACCAGAGCTCCAACGAGGGGAAATCTCACAGGTGAAAGCAGGTCTTGTGAGGCTCCTGCTGAGATGCGGCTCTGGATCTGAAGAGTCTGATGCAGCCTGCAGGGACGCTGGTGTGAGAGAAAGTCTAGGGAAAGGGGGTCTGAGGGCGTGAGGCAGGGCTACAGCGAGAAAGCTGCAGTGCATGGCCCACCTGTGACATTCTTCTCCCACCCCACCAACTGTGCAGAGCATGACTTTTATGTAATGCTAGGAATTTGTCAGAAGTGAGACAGGCAAAGAACCTGGGGGCAAAGCCGCTTCCTGAATTTTCTCCTCACACAAGAAACAAAATTTAAAAAACAAAATCCTAAACTATTCACATCCAAAAGTCTTTGTGTGTGTGCATCACTGCCCACTGCCCACTGATGGGAGTAGGAAGCCCAGCCTTGCTCCTGGAGAGCTGTTGTTGGATATGAACCTCCAAGCCTGTGGGCTGCAGTCATGCACACAAACCACTACGCCACCGGGGCTCAGCCCCCAAGTCTTTTAAAGATCATCTAGTCCCAGCCCTCTCTTACACACAAGCAAACAATGACTTCCAAATCCATATGGAACTGACAAGGCCACAGAGACTGGCCCTGAGAAAAACACATGTCCAAGAGCTAACAGTATTTTCCCCATGACACCTACAAGGGTGGGCAGAGCTAGAAATCCTTAGCAACCCTAACAAAACTATGCAGATGTCATTTGTCCTGACTTAAACAAGGACTCAACTAAAGAGAGAGAAATGCACCAGGAAGAGAGACGAGACTGGCCTGGAAGCACCAGTTACAAATCTCTTCATGGTCTGTTTCCCCGTTGGAGAGCACAGGTCGTTCAACAGCATCGTCTGTGTCCCTGAGGGAAGAGTGGGAGTAAGAAGCCAGGCTGCCCACCCAGTGCTCTGAGGCCTTCCTGCCGCTCATGCTTCTCTCCGGGCTCATGTCTGGCTCGTCTCGGCTCTGAAGACAGTAGCCCCTTAGCTCTCTAGCAGGCCCTAAATACAAAAGTTGGATGTGCGGCTGTTTAACCAGTAGAGTAACAAGCAGTGTGTTCCACACGGGAAACAAGAACACAGGAGAAAGGCAGAGGCTCGGGTTTCCAGATCTTGCCTTACCCACTCCCGAGAGCCTAGAGGCCCAGCCAAATGCCTCAAGCTCTCACTTGTCTGAAGGCTGCCTGAGCCCACCTCACCTCTGCTCACATTTGGGAGATTTTTTCCTTTTTTGGGAAATCTGCTTCTCCTCTACACCCACCAGTTACAGGGTATGTGGGTGTATCTCGAAAGAAATTTCCCAAAAAAGGAAAAGAGAATCCTAAAAGTCAGTCTCCTCTCAGAAGTGCCGGGAAAGAAGGCTAATGGTCAGAAACTGGACTAGATTCAAATGCCCTGGCCCAGCAGGAGCCCCGTGATTCAGAGTCACCTCGTCCGCCAGCTTCCATACCCAGCAAGGAAGACTCTTCACGTCCGTACCTTCCCAGGCAGGGGCCTGGGACCACCTCTCCCATCTGCTCCTCAGAGCCCTTTGGACAGAGTTCTGTCTGCTGAGTGATGACAAAGAATCAAATACCCCTAATCCCATGCCCAGAACATCCCAGGTTCCACTTTCTTTCTCTTCCTCATACTCCTCCCTTTCCCCAAGGCAGGAGTCAAAATTCCACATGAAGGCTGGCTGGTTCAACTCAACAAATATTCATCAAAGGCTGACGATGTATGCTGCCAAGGCTGAGTCAGCTGCACAACATGGGGAAACACCAACAATTACCAGGCTAACAATGGAAAACGCTACAACTGAGTGGGCAAGATAGCATTTAAACCAACGAAAATAAATAGGAATATTGTATAAGTCAAATAACAACTTCAAGCAGACTGAGTACGTGTTCAAAGAACAGGCAGACAAAATACTCCTGTGGGCTGGAGGCAGCAGATTCTCACCCGAGAAGGACTGAGAAGGAAGCTTCTAGTTAGGGCTGTAGCAGTACCAAAGAGCGGCTAGGCTAAGATCAGAGCATTCAAAGATGAAGGAAGGTAGGACACACGGACTGGGCGTCCTCCAGTAGGAAACACACATTAACAATTTTGCTGGGCTCTGGCTGCCTGATAAGAAGTCCTGGTGACTTTGTAAGGGAAAGATGGGGTTGTCTGTTACCATAAACATTTATAGCAGTGGTTCTCAACCTGTGGGTCATGACCCCTTTGAGGGTTGAACAACTCTTTCATAACACCTGACTCATAATAGTAGCAAAATTACAGTTATGAAGTAGCAATGAAATAATTTTACGGGGGGGGGGGGGGTCAGTCACCAGAACATGAGGAACTGTATTAAAAGGTTGTGGCATTAGAAAGGTTGAGAACCACTAATTTACATGCTCAGAAACCCGTATGAGTTGGAGGTGACTCAATGACACTGGGTTTGATTTTCGCTTGGCTGCGTGGTACATGAGGCGCCCACACCACCCTTCAGACTGGTAGCAGTCATGTCTCCATTCTGTACTGATCTCAAAGGCAGCAGGCATTAATCTGATCCACATGTACCTCTCTCCAGAAACCTAGCAGGTGTTTTCTTCCACTCTCTTTACAAAGAAGGGGAATCAGTCAGAAACCAAATTCATTATTTTAATTTAAAAGTAAACATTTAAGTAAATCACTGGCCCCATTTCTCCCCCTTGGCACTGGTGACATTTGTGCTCCACTGACAACAATCAACACTAATCTCCGGATGCCATCATGTGGCCCTGAGGGCACAGTGGCCTGGCCTGAGACCCACAGTTCTGCTGTCTATGTACTTGATTCAAAGCCCTAGCATCACTGAAGTCAGACCACCCGAATCACTAAACTTACAGAGGCCCGAGCACTGGCTTATGAGGCCTGCCTACAGCCCCTAGAGGCCACAAGGAGTGGCCACTGGGGTGGATTTACCCTGCCCACAGTCTGACAGGGCTGTAAGGGGTTCATGATACACTTTGCAACCTCAAGGCCTTCCTTATACAAAAGAGACAACCACTGTACACCAGAGTGTTGTTCTGATGGCATTTCCACTTGACTGGCCCTGCTTCTGGGCACTCATGAAAACAATGCTGTGATTCCCAGAGGTTCAGTGAATATACACTGTTCACAGTGAGACTAGAACACCACCTTTAGCCCCAACGTCATTTGTCAAAAAGTTGCCCATCCGTGATTTTTAACTCTGGGCTTCAGTGCCCATCTTCAGCCCTAATTTTCCGTGAGTTTCTTCCTGTCCCGTATCGCTGGCATATGACACCTTTCAACCCTAACACCCATTCTCAATGGCAGTGTGTGCTCTGCATCTGGACTGGTGCCAACACCACAGTGCCCCGAGCTACCCTTGTGCACAAGAGGAGTTATGACCTTTCCACACAAGGCTCCTTCTAGGCTGTTGGTGTGCTGTGGGGCTGAGAAAGGCATGGGGTGTGTGTGTGTATGGGCTGAGAGTTTGTCCTTCAGATTGTTTCCCTTTCCCAAGGGTAAGGATTTCTTCTTTGTTCCACACCTCCATTGAATTCCACCATCCCATTAGGTCACTTCTGAACTATTCTGGATCATAGCTATTTCCATGGCAAATACCTTTTGTGGTCCATTTTACTATGTCCAAATATGTTCGCCAGAAAGACATTTGAGAAATATATATATATTAACATGGAACAATGAGGTGAAAGTCAATGAAAAGCTAAGGATCCATAGCTATTAATTCATCTCAAAGCAAGTCTACAAAGTATCAATCACATCAAAAGATCACCAATTCTGTGTGCACGAATGGGCCCTTATACATATGAGCTTCAATGACCACTCTATAGGCTGTTGTCCAAATAGTCCAGAACCCTCCTCTCATCTGTGTAGCAAAGAAATGGGCTCCAGATGGGCTGGGATCAACAGTACAACTAGGTTCTTTTAGGACAGTCCCAGTGTGGAAATGCTGAACTGCTGTCACCACAAAGTATCGCCCAAATGTCAGTACTTGGTCATCCAAACAACATGCCCCCTAATGCCTCTCTCGTGTTAAGACTTAGCACCAGCTCCTTATAAGACCACATCTTTGCTCTGTTTCAAAGGAAGCAGTATGACCATATCATGAGGTCCTGGGGTTAACATCAGACAAGGTACAGGCATTATGTCAATGACATTCACACACTTGTGCATGCACACATAGACTCATGTGTATGGCTCAATGTGTATAAACACACACATGTCCACACATCACAAAGGTAGCTAAATCATCTATCTTTGATACTTTATAAAGTTTAGAGTTGAGCCATAATTTAACCATTATTTCTGTGATTCAATGAGTAGAAAAGGAAAATACAGAACCCTAGATCAAGTAAGCTTTCAAAGTTGCCTCTGGAATAACAACAGTAACACATTCTGCTCAGCAAATAGGTGGAAAATCAGGCCAGTGGCAGAGCAGGAAGGAGTCCAAATCCTTTTGGTGCAAACCAGAGGGACAGTGGGGCACATGGCCAAGAAACTCTGCAGTCTGCTCAAAACTAAGCTGAGATCATAAAGATGAGCAAAAACATTTTTTCCAGTGGGAATTAAATGGCAATTCTGAGAATATAGCATACAAATATCTGTATGCTCTCACAGAAACATACATACATGCACACACACCCAAACCCCAAAGGAAGCAAAACATTTCTTCATTGATGACCTATAGAGTTATACATGGACTTCTGTGTAACGGAGTGCTGTGGATGAATTCCAACTTTTACCAGCTGTGAGGAGAAGGAACTCTGGAAGAAGATACCTTAAGTCAATGCCTCGGGTTTGAAGGGCATCTCCATGAATGGCTCTGAGTTCTTCCAAATGCCCCAGACTCCTCAGGCAGCAAGCTGAGCCTGAGCACACTGTGGCTGTGCTCACCCACTCACAGGACCCCGACCCGAAGGACACTTACCATCTCATCCAGGGCATAGCGCAGGAGACCATGCTCGTAGAGGATGAAGAATCTCCGCTGCCATTTCTGGAACAGAGCACAGAGTGCAGGGTTAAAAGGGCTCGGCCTCCAGCTTCAGTCCGTGGAGTCCCCGGGTCTGATTAACCCATGCCAAGGGACACTGGCTAAAAACATTTGCCATCCAACTGACTCCAAGGTTTTCCTTAGTGGGGCAGGTGGCAGGAAGAGGGACCCAAAGCATAAAAAGCCTGGCTCACTGACAAGATTGCATGAGCAGAAAAGGCCAATCACCTAGTGTGCTTCCACATGCATTATCAAGATTTGACAATGAAATACCCCACCCCCTCCCTTTTAAATTTATAAGCTGCTTAAGAGCAAAATAAATAAATAAATAAATAAAATCAATGTTTCAGTAGTCTTTTTGAGAAGCCCTCCACCACCAACCCTGGGGCAGCAGTGGTACCGAGTTGGGCTATGGCTCGTGTGGTCAGCAGCAGCTCTGCAGGGGGAAAGAGGGGGCTTTCTACCCCCGGTCCCGGGCACAATCTGGGAAACCCACAGGGGTCACTGTGAGCCAGCACTGAATCAGCGCAGTTGAGTCTGGTTCGGTATATACGGCAGCTTCCCTGGATAGTGCAGACAGTTAAATGTTTGAAAGAAAACCAACCCCAAACAACAACAACTCCCCTCCCTGCCACGGAGTTGATGGTGACTCACATTAGGAAGGTGGGGGGGGGGAGGGGGGGACCTCCCCTGTGAGTTTTCAAGATGGTAACCCTTTAAAGGAGTAGGAAGCCCTTTCTCCAGAAGAGCCGCTGGTGGTTCTGAACTGCTAAGCTGATGGTTAGCAGCCCAACATGTGGCCACTATACTACCAGCACTAACCAAATGGTTGGCGAATTGAGCCATCCAGAGACACATCAGAAGAAAGGTCTGGTGATTTGCTCCCAAAAGAAAACCCTAGGAAGCAAAGTCTGAGCCTGGAAATATGGGGTGGTCAAGGTTTGGAATCAGCTTGATGGCAAATGTTTTTTTTTTTTCTGACACGCAGCAGAGCTTATCACATAATGTGAGATAATATGTTAGAAGAAATACCTCACATGATTATCAAATAACCCAAGACTCTTCTGAATAACCCAGCTTCTCCAAGAAAAAAAAATCTGGGACAGTGCTATAATGGGAATTTCCTGAAAAATCAAGGAATTGTCCAAGAAAGCGACGGTGGTGGTAGAAGCGGTAGCACCCTAGAGAAAGATTACACCTATACTCCACAATTCACTGGGTGGAAGAGTCTAACAAGGGTAAGACGAAAGAGAAACACGGCCCCTGGAGACAGGCCTCTCTCCCAGGTAAAGACAGTATCCTCTCTGCCTAGGCGCTACATCTGCCACCACTGTGACGGGACAGCACCAAGTGTTGTCACATGCTGCAAAGAGGCTAATAGGAGGTCCCACTTTTCTTGGTGTAATCAGAAGGGCCCACTTGCGAGGAGGCTTCAATATGTGACAGGGAAGGAAAAAAACAATGGGATTTTCCATGAACTTTCTGAAGCCCCTAGTATAATGAGACTGCTGGTCTAGAGCAGTGACTGACAAGAACAGTTCCTTGATTCCTCGAGATTAGAATGATGGTCCTGGACCTGTTTCCAACATTTCAAAAAGTCCAGCAGAACATATATGCACATTTTGGGGGGGGGGGCATCACTGCCCTCTGGTGGGAGTAGAAGGCCCAGCCTTGCTCCTGGAGAGGTGCTGCTGGATTTAAACCGCCAGCCCAGTGGGCCGCAGTCCCGCGCACAACCACTATGCCACCGGGGCTCAGCCCACATATGCACATTTTTATAGGCAATAAGGCCCCAAGAACTGACTAAAACATCGTTCCTCTTCTCTTTGAGCCAGAATTTAATATTTTTTAAAAATGTAGCTTTGATCTACAGACTTGGAAAGTAGCAATTCTGTCAGATGTGGGTAAGATAGGAAAACGTGTTTCTCCCAGGCAGCTGCAGCAGAGGGAAGCACATAGTCGTTCTTGCTCTCCCCTCGCCTGGGTGGCACAAGGAAGGCTATTCACAGGGCCTGCAGGAGAACCTGCGGCAGACTTGCTTCCAAGTTGGTGTCTAGGGAGAAGCCACTTGGGTATCTTCCAAGAAACATTTCCAAGGCTCCTATGTGTTGTGTTTGAAACCCAAACCCCTTCCAAAAGAAATCCCGAAGACCAGGACACAATGCAAGGTCTGTGGGCAGACTATGCAGCACCACTGGTCCTACCCCAAGAATGTGATACGCAGGCCAGTAGGGGTGCAGAGGAACTAAAGGGGACAGGGCAAAGGGGGTGGTGGTGGTGGTGTAGTAACATAGAAGAGAGTGCACGAGAAGGAGACAGACTCAGCAGCGGAGTCAAAGAACCTCAAAAAGGTTTCTTCACAAAAGAACAGGGCACAGGTCAGCCTGCCACAATGCTGGTTTTACCATCTAGATCTGATTGTTCCAGCAGCCTGTGACCAACAGGGAGCCTGCGCTGGGGATCCCCAAAGACTGGAGGCTCCTACCCTTTTCCCCTAGAATAAGTGTACCTTAGGGAAAATGTAAAGTCTGGAGAGGGAGGAAGACCCTACATTCCTCAAGAGTGTTGAGCCCTGGATGGGGTGGGAGCAGGGAAGCAGGATCTGGGCTTTGGGAAAGGTGGGGGGCTAATCAGCTTAATGCAAATGCTTGCCAGTCTCTTTGTCCTTTCTACCATCACCTGGGTGGCACCGAGTTGAGCTGGAAGGCCAACCTGTCTTAGAAAAAAAGAGGTGAGTGCATCATATATATATATATATAATCACAGGAGCCCTGGTGGTCTAGTGGGTTTGCTGCTAACTGCAAGGTCAGGAGTTCAAAATCCTCAGCCACTCCACTAGAGAAAGATGAGGCTTTCTACTCCACGAAAGATTTTAAGTCTTGGAAATCCACAGGGGCAGTTCTACTCTGTCCTATAGGGCCTATATGAGTCCGAGTTGACTTGTTGAGAGTTTTATAAAAATTAAGCAGGTGTGTGTGTGTGTGTAATCAAATATAAGGCCTTTTATTTGTGGGATCTACAAGTTTGCCAAATGGGGGTAAGGAAGCTTCTGGTCTTATCATCCAGGTTCTATTTAAAAATCCCTATCACCCTCTTCAGTTCTGCCAGTTGATTCTTCCAAGGTCCCTCTGGCTCCTCCCCTCCCTGAGAATTTACCCATACCCGAGACCGATGCACTGGGTTGTCAAAATCAGTCCCCTCTGGAGCCAGGAGCAGCCAGCCACCATAGATGGGTTTTGCCTGGAGGAGAAAAAAAAAAAGAAGGGAGGTTATCAGTGGCTTTGAACCAGAGAAAAAGAAAACAGGTTCATTGAAAACAGTCACTTCGGCATGCTCAACCTGGAGATCGCAGCCATAGGCTTGATAAAGTCTGAATAAAGTCTGAATAAAGTTCGGCATGTGGTATGCAGCCACATCCCTTTGAGGCAGAGTAGAATGCACCAGACTGTAGGAGTCACAGTGCACTGCCAGGTAGGCGCTGGATTGCTAACGGCAAGGTCTTTGGTTCAAAATCACCAGTCACTCCCCAGGTGAAAGATGAGATATCTGTCCCCATAAAGACTTACAACCTCGGGAACCCTATACAGGGTTGCTGTGAGTCAGAAAAACTAAATGGCAGTGGGATATTTTTATAGCAATTCCTAAGAAAAAAGGTTTCCTTCAAGGTTCTGATCAGGTGGAAAAGATATTTAACTCAATAAAAACTTGAGTGTCAATGTGCTGGATACTCTGCTAGGCACGAGGCATCATCTCACATGAAATGTCAACGCCTTCACTGAAACAATCCAAAACGGGATCCGGGGGAAGCTGTCATTTGTCAAAGAATCATTACCTGAAGGACCAGTTGTATGAATTTATAGAAGAAAATTGAGCATCAATGTTTACAGGTACCTGTAAAATGGGGAGGATTCCCTAACTACATTTCATAAAGCTTATGAGGACTTACAAGAGAGCACAAAAGTGCAAACTGAGGGGCAGCCACCTCTCCACCAGGGGAGTTTGCCTTGGAGGTAAGTACTTGAAGCTGCAGCTTGGGGAGTGAGAGATGCCTGACCAGAACACATGAGAACAAATGAAGAGGAAGGAAGAGAGAATGGAGTGCATCCTGGTCCACCGAACCTTCAGGACGATACTCTCACTCAGAACAGACGATGCACAAAGAGGATCAAATGACCAACCCCACTATGAAATACAGCTACCATCGCTGACCCAAGGCCTTTCAGGGTCAACAATGGAGAAACAGGGTCAAGATTACACCCTGTCTGACACAACCACACCTGGGAAAAACACTAAGAGTGTGCAACAGAGCGTGGAGATCCAGATGGAATGACAGTGATGAACCTTGGGACCAGGAGTGGTACCCCATCTGACTCAACCAGGGGACACTCCTGGAGGTCAATGAACAGACCTTGAATTATTTACATGTTTTTATAATTTTTTTCATATATATAGGACATTGGGTTTTGTTGTTGTTATCATTGCTTTTTTTCTTTGGTTGCTTCATTTTAGTAAGCTTTTTGGGTACATATTGTTACCTTTGCAGGTCTATCTAAATAAGATAGGCTGGATAAACAGTCTGGAGGCAAAAATGACAGGATCAATGGCTCCGGGGTGCTGGCCATGGGAGACCGGGAGGAGGGGGAAGGAGATGGTGTTGACCAGCCCAGGGAGAAGGGTATATCAAATGATCCAAAATTAGAGACAAGGTGGATGAGAGAAGTCCAGTAGTTATTGATCAAGGGTAATGTAACAGAGAGAAAATACTGAAACACAATGGAGGCTGAGTATGATAACAGGACAAGAGGGAAGTAAAAGGAAATAGAGGAAAGAACTGGGGGTAAAGAGCATTTATAGAGGTTTAAACACAGGCATGTACATAGGGGCATATATCTGTATGTAACAATGGGGGAAATAGATCAATGAACTTATACAAATAGGCTTAGTAGTAGAACAGCAGATGGGCATTGGACCTCCAGTCAAGTACTTCCTAAATGCAAAAACACTTTGTTCTATTAAATTGCCATTCCATGATGCTCACCTTCCCTACCTGATCACTGAAGACAAATGTGTGCATAAGCAGTGGTGGTGAAGAAAGCTGATGGTGCCCGGCTATCAAAAGATGTAGCGTCTGGGGTCTTAAAGGCTTGTGTAAACAAGTGGCCATCCAACTCAGAAGCAACAAAGCCCACATGGATGAAGCACACCCGCATGTGGATGATGAGTTGTCAAAGGGATCAGTTATCAGGGTTTAAGAACTAAAAACCGTAAGATAGTGTGCTTGCTTTCCTGATATGATCACTGATGACAAATGTGTGCATAAGCAAGTGTGGTGAAGAAAGCTGATGGTGCCCAGCTATGAAAAGATAAAGCGTCTGGGGTCTTAAAGGCTTGAGTAAACAAGCGGCCATCCAGCTCAGAAGCAACAAAGCCCACATGGAAGAAGCACACCAGCTTGAGTGACCATGAGGTGTTGAAGGGATCCAGTGTCAGGCATCAAAGTACTAAAATTATATCATTATAAATAGGAGTGAGTACAGATTGGCGACCCAAAGCCCATCAATAGGTGAAGCGACATCCTCTTACAGAGGGGGTGCAGGGAGGAGATGAGCCATTTAAAGTACAGTGTAGTAACAATGAAATATGCATCTTTCCACTAGTTCTCAAATGCTTCCTCACATCCACTATCACGCTCCCGGTTCTAGCAGACAAGTCCGACTAGAACAGGGGATGTACACTGGAGTTGGAAATGTGGGGGAATTTAGGATAGATATTCTCACAGGACGAGTGATGGGAGTGGAGATACTGGGAGAGTAGAGGGATGGTGGAGTAGAAAGGGGGAACTAATTTCAGGGATCTACATATAACCTCCTCTCTGGGGCATGGCCAACAGGGAAGTGAATGAAAGGACACATTGGACAGTGTATGAGATGAAATAGCAATTTGTAAATTATTAAACATTCATTGGGGGGGGGGGAGGAAGGGGAATATGGGGAGGTGGAACTGGGGGCCTAAGTGGAGGGAGGATGTTTTGAGAGTGATGATTGCAACAAGTGTGCAAATGAGATCTGCATACAAGTGATGTATGTATCATGAGGGGAGGTGTATGAGTACCCAATAAAATGATTCATTTAAAAATGGGGGGAGGGGGAAAGAGGAGTTGTTTTTTGTAAGAGGAGCTTATAGCAAAAGCTCAAGTGGTAAATGTTTGGAAATGTATGTGGCAACATGTTTGCAAATGTGCTTGATACAGATGATATACTGAATGTTATAATAGCTGTAAGAGTCCCCAATAAAATTACTTTTAAAAAATGCAAATTGGTCACTCTAAGATATCTGCCAGTCTCTTGAAAGTTACACATTGATTTACACTATGACCCAGCAATTCCACTCAAAGGTATACACCAAAGAGATATTGAAATCGATCACTGAAAAGAAACTTGTCTGTGAATAGTCACAGCAATGTCATGTCTAACAGTGAAAAATGGAAAATAACCCAAATGTCCATTAATGAATGAATGGATAAACAAAATGTGATAAACATGATACACTGAAATACTGGTCAATAAAAAGAAATGACATACTGATCTGTGCCAAAACAAGAATGACATTGAAACATTATGCTAAGTGACAAATGTCTTGTACAAAACTCCACCTATTCCAGGGCAGGGAAATTGATATAGGCAGAGAGTAGGTTGTGGGTGGCTGGGGGTGATAGGTAAAGAATGAGCTTTTTGGGGGGAGAGGTGATAAAAGCATTCTAAAGCTACAATAAGGATGAATCTTGACAACTTTATGCTGAGAAAAAGAAGTCTGGCATAAAAGAGCACATAGTATAAGATTCTGTTTACATGAAATGTCTAGAATGGACAAATCCTCGAAGTAGACAGTAGAACATTGGCCTCCAGGCTCTGGGGAAAGTGAAAAATGGTGAGTGAGTTTTAGCAGATGCCCTATTTCTTTTTGGAAGGAATGAAAGTGTTTTAGGATTCGTTAGTGGTAAGGGACCTGGGCGGTGCAGGAGGTTTGCTAACCCAAAAGGTCCTGGTTCGAATCCACCCAGTGGCTCTGAAGAACAAAAGTTTGGCTATCTGCTTCTTGTTAAATTACAGCCAGCCAAGAAGTCGTACTACTCCTAGCACGAGTCACACTGGGCAGGGGCAGACTCCGGGGGAGTTAAAAACAACTGCTACACAGTATTGTCTGGGTGGCACAACTGGCTAAGTACTGGAGTACTAATTGAACAGCGAGTGGTTCAAACTCATCCAGAGGTGTCTCAGAAGAAATGATTCATTGGTACAAGGTCATAAACAGGTGTCACCAGGAGCCAGCATCAATATGACAATGACTGATTTGGCTTGTTTGTTTGCGTGTTTAATGGCTGAGAAGCTTTATGGGTAAAAGGATGAGTTTTGTGGTGTGTTGATTGCATCTTAAAGGAATTGTCTAGAAGGGAAAAATAATTTAGTGTGGCACTTGCCCCTTAGGTGAATGGTTAAGCCCTCACTGCTAACTATCAACAGTGATTAAATGCACCAGCCCCTCTGTTGGTGGGTTTAAATCAGCACTACGCTGGGCCCTGCTCAAGGAAGGTGTCCAAAGAAAGGGAGGCCACGACTCTTGTCCAAGACGACACGTGAGTATGGACACCCTTTTCTCAGTGGTCTCCAATCCAGTTTTGCCACCTGTATCACCTACAGACACAGGGAAGGCTTCCCAGAGGAAGCGCTACTCCTTCCACAACTTCTCTTCTGCTGGGTTCAAATTCTACGGGTCTAAAAATGCCAAGTGCTCCCTCACTACAGCACAATGGACCATGTTTTAAGTCTAGAGCTGGTGGTCAGTTCTCACCAGACTCGAGGCTTGTGTAACTTTCATGTGAACACATCAACACCCTTTGAAACCACCAAGTAAGAAAAATGATGGCTTCCCGAGGCCCCCTCCACCCTCCTCCCCAGCCCCTTCTCTCCTACGGTAGGGCCTTCACTAGGCCCACAGGCATCCTCTTACTCAGAGCTCCGTGAAACATGACATTCAGGCTTCAAAATGAGAAACGCAGAGGGAGGCTACCACAAAAGTTTGCACTTTAGAAACAGTGACACACTTGCTGTGGTTGTTGGCTTCTGTTTGGGAAGCTGGATTATGAGGGGTCAGGTGGAAGCAAGAGAAACTGATCATCTGTTGTCAATATTAAGGGTCTGAGCCAGATTTTAAGGGTGCAAAAGATCTGTGACTTCTCTATCAAGCAACATTGCACAGAACAAGGATCCCCGGTTGGTTAGTCTAGATACCATACAGAGTAACCACATGAAAGCTCCCCCTGAGTTACTTCCCTATCGATTAAATCCAGCCCTAGAAGACCCACAGGAATCAAAGCACTTGCTTCTGGTATTCTGACACTGGTTACTGGCTGGTGGCCTGAGCATACAAAGCCTTTCAAACCTGTCATTTGAGATTTCCATTTCCTCTCACTCAGGGCACCTGCAAACCCTGGACATTACATAAGAAACCAACTTTAAAAACACTGGAGGCGGAGAGAGGGCAGACATTCCAGGGACCACAGAACCCCAGGACTGTCAGAGTGGCTGGTTTCCTAGGTTTGCTTTTTGCCAGAAACCTAAACAAATTTGAGAAAATCTTAATCATATAGCATTTAATCTCTGACCACAATGAAATCAAACTCAGTATCAGTAAGAGAAGGTAACTGGAAAATCTCCAAACAAAAATTAAAGAACACCCTTATAAATGAACCACAAGCCAAGAATAAACTCTTGAGACATTATATATATATATAAAACAGAATGAAAAATGAACATTTATTATATCATAATTGGAGAGGCAGAACAAAAACAGTGCTGGGAGGATAATTTGTAGTGTCAAAAAGCCTAACTATAGTACAGAAGAGGAAGCAATCAGTAATCTAAGTTCCTTCTTTAAGAAACCTAGAAAAAGTCAAAATAAACAAAAGGAAACAAAAACAGAAATCTATGAAACTAAAAGTGCAGAAATCATAAAAATGAAGAATACAAAAGGATTTCTTTTTAAAATTTAATTCTATTTCTTTGTCTTTTCTTTTAAAACAGTTTTATTGGAACCTAATCCACATATCATACATTTCAACTGCTCAAACATATCAAGAAGAATTATACAATCATCACAATTCATTTTTGAACATTCCCCCTGCCCATGGTTATGTCACCTTTAAAATGAGTTGGGTAACCACAATCATTTCTAGTCCTCTCTTCCCCCTCCCACATTCATTATTTACAACACAAATCCCCTTACCATCCCTATATCCTACCCACCACCCCACATCCTCTATAAACCTTTTTTATCAGTTATTATCTCTATACATCCATTCCTTCTGTACTTCACAAATGGGGAAACCAACACAAACAATGAAAAACAAAATCAAAATAAAGTGGTAAAGATAAATAATAGTAACATAAGGCTAAAAATACAAATAATGAGTAAGAAAGAAAAGACAATCATCAAATTTTTAAAGTCAGGGAAGAAATTTTTATCAGGAAATAAGTAAAAGATACTTGCACCTAGAACAAATTCACGTTGGGTCAAGAGGGAGGTCAAGTATCAAGTTCAATCCAGCATAATCAATAATGCAATGATTTCTAGGCTGCTTGAGACCTTTGCCTGGAGCTAGTGGGGGTCTGCCAGAGACGCAATCTAACAGTCACTCTGCAGATAGGTTTTGGGCTCCCACTGTCTTCCACAGTCTTCTACAAAATTGGATGTTCATAATTTTAGCTCTAAAACTTTTCCCTTTGTCATATTCAAATTTTACAATTGTCATCCTTGGCTCACAAACTGGTGAGCTTTTACCACATGGACTTAGTTGATTCCTCACTTAGATGGCTGCTTGTTTGAATACAAGCCTTTAGGACCTGACAGTATTCCAATGGATAGATTCCTTAAAACCAATAAAACCGACAGACAGACTTCTACACTGGCAAAGAAAAGAGAGAAGTCATAAAAGATCAAAACCAGGAATGAGACAAGGATATTAACTACATATCATGCCTCAAAATAAACAAATAAGGAACCATAAAACTCTAACCAGAGTATTACAGAATACTTGCGTAAATGGTATTCCATGTCCATGGATTCTAAGATTTGGAACGATGTCACTATTCCCAGTGAGATCTAAGAGAGTAAGTCAAAAGGACTGCCACTAAGGTTCCAGTTCACACATGCATAAGCTTTTCCCAAGCACAATGCGTCTTTGCTATTCACAGATGAATACAGATAAGTTCTCAATGAGAGAACTGATCTCGTCTCTGCAGAGTCTTGAAAAATAATGTTCCACTAGGACAGAGAATTTAGAGGGGAGCTACTAGGCCAGTTACATTTGAGGTAGTGAGGTCAGCTCGCAAGGTTTGGGGGACTCCAAAGTGATATCTTAATACGCTTTTTCAAAAGATTTTGGGGCTAATTAGAAAAAACCAACATTGACCTGTCAGTTTGTTGTAGTGTTGTGTAGCTTGTGTTACTGTAATGTTATAACGCCACTGGTGTTTCAAATATCAATAGGGTCACCCATTCCCTGAAACAGGTTTCAGCTGAGCTTCCACACTGACTATGAAGGATAGGTTTTTCACTTTTGATGATGGGGTATGACTCACCATGAGTCGAAACAGCTATTACTAATTGAAACTTGGAATTCAGGGCGTCATCAAAGTGAAACAACATATAAAGATCTACATCTTAGGGATTAGTGAATTGGCCATTTTGAATCAGGCAATCATGGTTTACTATGGCAGGAATGTCAAATTCAAGAGGAATGGAGTCAGATTCATCACAAAAAAGAACATTTCAAGATCTATCATGAAGTGCTGTGACAGGATAACGTTTATTCACATTCAAGGAAATCCAGTCAAAACAACTACTATTCAAAGTATGCACCAACCATTAGTTAGTGATAAATTTTACCTAAGTCTTGAGTCTGAACTTGATCAAACTGCAATCAAGATGCATTAATAATTATTAGTGACTAAAATGCAAAAGTTAGAAACAAAGAGGAAGGAATAGCAGTCGAAGAAGATGGGTTGGTAATAGAAGTGATGCTAAAGATGACATGATTGAATTTTGGAAGACCTATGACTTCTTTATTGTAAATACCTTTTTAGAACAACACTACGTGGACTTCTCCAGACAGAATACACAGAAATCAAATTCACTACATCTGTGGAAGAGACGATGGAAAAGCTTTGTATTAGCAGTTAAAATCAGGCCAGGGCCTGCCTGTGGAACAGACCACCAATTGTTTATATGTAAATTCAGAATGAAGCTGAAGATAATATTTAAAGTATACCAAAGCCAAAATACAACTTTGAGAATATCACACATGAATTTTGAGAACATCTCAAGGGCAGATTCAATGCATTGAACACTAATTACAGGTCTGATAGCTATGAAATAACATCAAGAATATTATACATGAAGACAGCAAAAGGTCATTAAAGACGAGAAAGAAAGCAAAGGTCATTAAAGACGAGAAAGAAAGCAAAGGTCAAGGTGAATGTCAGAAAAGACCCTGAAATTTGCTCTTAATTGTAGAGGAGCTAAAGCAAATAGAAGAAATAATGAAGTGAAAGAGAGGAACAGAAACTTTCAAACAGCAGCTTGGGAAACAATTAAAGTACTATCAAATATGCAAAGATCTACAGTAAGAAAAGCAAAATGGAAGAACCCAATTAACAAATCTGAAAGTGAAAGAACTGAAGACAAAATTCAAGCTTTGAGTTGCAAAACTGAAAGATTATATAGGCAAAATATTGAACGATATAGGAAAAATCAAAAGGAAACGGGAATACAGTCTCTGTACCAAAATGAATGAGTCATCATTCAATCATTTCAAGAAGTAGACGTTAAAGCAAGAGCCAATGATACTGAAGAAAGAAATCTAAGCTGCAATAGTCAAAATATTAACTGAAAGCATTAGCCAAAAACAACGCTCCAGAAATTGATATAGTATCAATTAAAGTGTTTCAACAAGCTAATGAAGCCCTGAAGTACTCATTTGTCCATGCCAAGAGATTTGGAAGACAGCTATCTAGCCAACTAGCTGGAAGAGATCCATATTTGTGCCTATTTCAGAGAAAGATGACCCAATAGAACGCTCAACTTAGAGAACAGTATTATTAATATCGCATGCAAGTAAAATTTTGGTGAACATCATTCCAAAAAAGTTACAGCAATGTACTGACAGGAAGCTCGCAGGGGTTTAGGCTGAATTCAGAAGAGGTTGTGAAACAAAGGATATCACTGCTAATGTTAGAAGAATTTTGTTGTGATGCTCTCCCAAAAAAAGAAGAAGAATTTTGTTTAGAAGCAGAGAATATCAGAAAAAAGTTCGAGAAGAATGGAAACTCCAAAAAAGTTCATTGTGTTCATGTGGAACCTATCCACGGATGTGTAGAACAAAGGCATTCAAACAAATTAGCAAAATTGACAATGCATGGCTTAACCTTTTAAAATCAGGAAAGGTATGCATCAGGGTTGTGTCCTCTCACCATCCTTACTCAATCTGTATGCTAAACAAATCATCGGAGAAGCTGGATTGTATGAAGAACATTGCCAGGACTTAAGGAAGGCTTAACAACACCATGCAATATACAGATGACACAACCTTACTGGTTCAAAGTGAGGAGGACTTAAAGCACTTGCTGATGAGGATCAAGGATTACAACCTGCAATATTGCTTATAACTCATAGTAAAGAAAAACAAAATCCTCACAACCAGACCATTAGGTAAACATCACGAGAAAACAGAAAAGATTGAAGTTGTCAAGAATTTCATCTTACTTGGATCCACCACAATCAATGCTCCCTCAAGTAGCAGTTAAGAGATCAAAGGACACATGGCATTGGATATTCTGTTGCACAAGACCTCTTTAAGTGTTGGAAAGCTTTATAGGATCTTACTTTGGGTACTAAGGTTCGCCTGACCCAAGTCATGGTATTTTCAATCACCTCATTTGTATGCACACGTTGGACCTTGAATAAAGAAGATTGCTGGTAAAGAATAATCAAAGTACCATGGACTGCTAAAAGAACAAGCAAATCTTTCTTGGTAAAATAATTACTAAAATGTTCCTTAGAAACAAGCCTGGAAAGACTCAGTACTTTGAACATGTTATCAGGAGAGACTAGTTTCTGGAAAAGGACATAATACTTGGTAGAGTAGAGGGGGAGTGAAAAAGAGGAAAACCCTTGACAAAATAGAATGACAGTATTTGCACCGATGGGTTCAAGCATAAAAATTATGAGGGTGCACAAGACTGGGCAGTGTTTTGTTCTTTTGTACATAGGGTCACTATGAGTTGGAACCAACTGGACCTAGCAATCACTAGGAAGAAGAGGTAAGAAAGTGAAAGCTGTGTTGGTGAGGAAAAGGCCAGGAAAGTTGCACCAAGGGGACACTTTTTTCCCTCCCATCACAAGGCTTTGGGGAGAAACTACATCCTTGTGGCTTAACCTTTCCTCACTTCTAAACTATTTAGTAAGAAGACTCCCAATCCTATAAATACAAATAATACCTCAAAATCCTATAAATACAAATAATACCTCATCACACATCTTTGCACTTTTAGTCCTATTCTTCAGCCTAGATCTTAAAGATATTCAAGGTAGTATTACAATGCTATTTATAGTCAGGGCCACCTTTTGTCATGCTGTCTAAAGCAACCAATATAAACTCCCAGGAGGCGATTATTGAACCTTTGGTTAAACAGCTATCTCCGCCTGTCCCACCTTCGCCCCAAACAATGGGAAGGAGGAAATCAGGCTTTCAAGACAGAGTTCTAAAACAAGAAGTCATACAAAAAGGGAAGTAATGCAGCCACTACTCGGATTGACACAGCTATATGTCTCTCTTCATACATCTTCAGATTATATGTTTTTGGTTCAGTTAGAAATAAGTCTAAAGTTTATACAGATTACAGATGAGACACTTGTTGGAACTGAGGCAGAGGAATTTCTCTTCACAGTTATGGAATGGGTTGTTCCAGGCCTTACTATCCCCTGATTGGTTATTGCAGGCGTGGGTGCATCATGTCTGGCTATTCCACACCTGGTTGTTTCAAGTCTGACTGTTCTAGCTCTGGTTGTTACAGGTCTGGCTTTCCCAGCTCTGCTAGAAGGAAGACATCCTTGGTGGCAGAAAGCACATAGGTCTATGTACTCCGTAGGTACAGAGACTTGAGCCACACCATGGCTATTCTATGACCAGTTGGTGGTTTTCTGGTTCTGGAATCAAATCTGTTTGGAGCTAAGATTCAAGACATAGTAAAATTCTTGCATCTGTTGGAGGCAGAGGTATTTCTGTTTCTGAAATCAGTCTCTGAGTATGCACAGCTCAGTTTTTAAGAGAACAGAGTTCACACTTTCTGTGTTTCTTGCCCTGGCCCTTACTTTCCTTCTTTACTGGGCTCTTCTCAGAATTGTACAGTTGCACTTTGGGACTGTGGAAGAATTGGAGTTATGAAGAAGCAGGTCAACAGAGGAAGGAAGAGGAGTCTTTAGGCAGCTGGAGTAGGATGCCTCAGTTGATGACATTTACAAGGAGCATAATTGTCTTCGGCTCCTAAAATCATAGCAATTGGTGAGGAACTGGAAGTTCAGGAAGGCTTTGGGGAAAGAAGCTACACCCACACTCGTGTTGCTGAGTAGAAGAAAAAGTGAGAGAGAACTCAAAAACAAACAACAAAATAATCAATGACCTAGGTTGTGTAAGAAAGTCAGTTAACTTTGTGAATGGATGATATGAAGATGTCCAGTTTTAAAAGCACTGAAGGGATGAAGTAAAGGGAAAATGCCTCAACAGCAATAGGAGACGATTAGTTCAATTCAACAACAAAAAGGATTTTGGAGTCTCTGACGATCGATTGATTTTTGACAATAAATGCTAAGTTCAGTCAATGGACAAACAACAGTTTCTTCAATTGGGATTTCCATATGCAGAAAACTGAAAGAGGATCTGTGCCTCATACTATATATAAAAATTAAAAAATTAAAAAATAGGTACTTAAATGTGCAAATTAAAACCTTAAAATCCCTACAAGAACAAGCACGGGCAAATGCTGTCACGCCTGGCTTTCAACAATGGATTGTCTACTATTGTAAGAAAAACAAAAATAACTAAAGACGAAATAAATAACTTTTGTTTGTTAAAAACACTTCATCACAAATGTGGAAAGACAAGCTACTAACTGGGAGAATATCTTGAGAAACTGCTTAGCTAAGAAGAATCTTTGAATCAAAATACAAATGAAATTTTTGTAACAAAATAACAGTAAACCAACCACAAAACGAGCAAAGAGTTTGTATAGACATTTCACCAAAGTTGACATTAGCCATCTCATTAGCCATCAGAGATGCAAGTCAAAATCACAATGAGATTCCATTTTGCTAAGCTACAATGGCTAAATTTTTTAAAACAGCAAATCTTGGCAAAGATGTGGGGAAATTGAAACTTAACCCATTGCTGGTGGGAATATTAAATGGCACCATCACTGCGGTGGCAGTCCCTCAAAAGCTACAGGTAGAGCCAGCCATGACGTGACTCAGTAAAGACTTGGAAGCAGGAACTCAAAAGAGATTTGTACACCAATGTTCACTGCAGGAGTTTACAACAGTCAAAAGATGGGGACAAACTAAATGCCCATCAACAAATGAATAAACAAAATGTGCAACACACACACATGCATACAAACAACACACGACATTCAACCAGTAGGAAAAATGAAATCATAACCGTGGAGAGGAAGATTGAAAACACTACATTAGGTGAAATAAGCCAATGAAAAGGACAGATATTACATGACTTCACTTATATAGAGTCCAAAGTTTATCAGAAGGAGGAGGTTGGTAATGGTAAAACTGCATTGATTACAAGTAGGGCTACACAGTTGACTACTGTAATTACTACCAATAAGTTATAAATTTGTAAGGTGTTGAATTGGCAAAAGTTGTGTGATGGTTTATATTTACAATAATGGGGGCTGGGACAGAAGAGCTGCTAAGGCTGCTCATGGGATTTAGTACTTCGGTTTGGAGGGTTAAGGTCATGACCTCATGGGACCGCCTAGTCAACGGGTCCAGTTCTATGCTCTGTTCTCTCTCCTAGTTGTTGGCGTGGTGCCAGCTGTCATCCAATGTATAACATTCAGTCCCAACTCACCTGGAACAAGAAAGGAGGGAGAGTCAGGAGTGGGAGGAGAAAAGAAAATGCATGTGCCTAATTGCCTCCTTTACCATTATACTAGACGGACTGGATGGTGTCCAGTTACCAGTGCCAAACATAAAAGGATCTGGATCAATGAAATCTTCATCATTAAGAATAACAAAAAAGTTTTCATTGGGGAAAAACAAACAAACAAATAAACAAACACAAGCCAGTCCTGCTCAAAACTGGGGAAGTGCAAAACACAATTTTAAATTCTCATGTTTGCTATGGAGTCATGGAGGGCACATGCATCCTTGAGACTATTGTCCTAAAATAATCTTTACATTTTAAATCAAAAAGATCCCCTGAAGTCAGTCACCTTTAAATGTCTGTCTTGAACATTTTGCTTTTAAGATGTATCCATACTGATGGCAACTTAAAAAAATACATGGCAGGGTCTCCGCAGAGAACAGCACAAAGGAGCCACTGAGAGGGCAGTTCTATACTTCTAA
>PVJH01029473.1:0-26039 GCA_004026705.1 Nesogale talazaci
TCCCTCAGTTCTGGCCTAGCACCTCTGAGTCCAAGGTCAATCTTGTACCCGCTGAAACTACACAGCTCGACCTTCAGGGCTGCCACAGCAAAGAACCTGGGAAGATGACGAAGCGTTCTTTCCCTTTATTAAGTAGAAATGAATTGATCTCCAGCATCCTCCAAAAGTGATCATTGTGATTTAGTGTTGGATATCATGAATTCTTGAAATTTCAGACATATTGCTGTGCTGTAACCCACTGGAGTCATCATTACGCTTGTTGGTGTTCAAATAGTTGATGACTGATGTATCCTTTTGACGTTAGCACAGTCATCTTTGATACAGCCCTTGCTTCTTGGTTAAGTCAAGGCATTCAAGGATTATTTTATGTATTTCTTGCCTCCATCATGTAGGGATGCCTCACAGAAATAGCACACCTGGATGGTTTGAACATACAGAAATTTATTCTGTGTGGAGGCTAAAAGTGCAAATTCAGAGTGTTGGCTCTATACGAAGCCTTTCTGCATCTTCTAGTTCTAGGAGGTTCCCAGCTCAGGAGCCCCAGATCCAAGGCAGGAGCTCTCCTCATGGGTCTTATTTGTTTTTGGGGGGCGCATCACTGCCCTCTGGTGGGAGTAGGAGGCCCAGCCTTGCTCCTGGAGAGCTGCTGCTGGATTTGAACCACCAAGTCAGCGGGCCACAGTCCCGCACACAACCACTACGCCACTGGGGCTCAGTCCATGAGTCTTCTTTCTTAATGGTAGTCCATCTCCCTTTTGTTTACCTTTGTCATCTCTTATAAGATGAAAGATGATGCAGGTCTTCCATGATGCTCACCTTCCCGGTGAGCATTGGAACTGCCGGTGAGTCTTTGGAACTGCCAAAGACAAAGCAGGTACTTAAGCAAATGTGGTGAAGAAAGCTGATGGTGCCTGGCTATCAAAAGATATAGCATCTGGGGCTGAGCCCTGGTGGCATAGTGGTTGTGCATGGGACTGCGGCCCACTGGGATAGAGGTTCGATTTCAGCTCCACGGAGCAAAGGCTGGGTCTCCTACTCCCACCACCTGAGGTCAGTGATGCCCCCCTCCCCAAAACAAACAAACAAACAAAAAAAGATATAGCATCTGGGGTCATAAGGGCTGAGAAGCAACAAGGCCCACATGAAAGAAGCACAGCAGCCTGTGTTATCATGAGGTATAGATTGGATCAGGTATC
This sequence comes from Nesogale talazaci, assembly GCA_004026705.1. NCBI lineage: Eukaryota > Metazoa > Chordata > Mammalia > Afrosoricida > Tenrecidae > Nesogale > Nesogale talazaci. The sequence goes on from PVJH01029473.1 coordinate 1,197, forward strand.
AGATGTCAAAGAACAAAGAGATCATATCATTGTGAATAAGGGGACATGTGAAGTGGAGATCAAAAGCCCATCTGTAGGCAACTGGACATCCCCTTACAGAAGGGTCACAGGGAGAAAATGAACCAGTCAGGGTGCAGTATAGCACAGATGAAACACACAACTTTTCTCTAGTTCTTTAATGCTTCCCCCCACCACCCCATTATCATGATCCCAATGCTACCTTACACATCTGGCTAGACAAAAGGATGTACACTGGTACAGATAAGACCTAGAAAAACAGGGAATCCAGGACAGATAAACCCGTCAGGATCAATAATGAGAGAAACAATGCCAGGAGGGGAAGGGGAAGGTGGGGTAGAAATGGGGAACCTATCACATATAACCCCCTCCCTGGGGAATGGACAACAGAAAAGTGGGTAAAGGGAGATGTCAGACAGTATAAGACATGACAAAGTAATAGCAATTTATAAATTATCAAGGATTCATGGGGGGGGCCAGATTGAGGAGCTGATACTAAAGGTTCAAGTAGGAAATATTTTGAGAATGATGATGGCAACAAATGTACAAATGTGCTTGACACAATGGACAGGTGGATTGTGATGAGTTGTATGAGCCCCCAATAGAATGATTAGGGGGAAAAGTGATCCAGAGATACGTTGCTTATATCAGATCAGGACTGTGGCAGGGTGATGTAGTTCACCTCCTGAACATTCCTCCATTTCAGGAGGTGGCATATGAGCCAAAACCTATGGTGCTGAAGGAAGAAGTTGAAACTGCAGTGAAAGCAATAGCGAAAGGCAAGGCTCCAAGAATTGATTGACCCTTTGAAATGTTTCAGCAAAATCAAGAAGCAATGAAAGCATAGATAATGGAAGCGCTCAGTTGTCTGTGCCAGGAAATTTGGAAGACAACTATTTGATCAACTGACAGATCCAAATTGCACCCCTTTCAAAGAAAGGTGACCCGACAGAATGCTCAAACACTAGAACAATATCACTGATATAACACACAAGTAAAATTCTGCTAAAGATCATCCAGCATTGGTTACAGAAGTACATTGATAGGGAACTGCCACATGCTCAGACTGGATTCAGAAGAGGACATGGAGCAAGGAATATTAGTGATATGATATAGCTGGATCTTGGCTCAAGGCAGGGAATACCAGAGAGGTTTCTGTTGCATTTAATTGACTATGCAAAATCATTCGACTGTGTATGTGGACCACAACAAACTGTGGATAACCTTGAGAAGAATGGGAATTCGAGAACAGTGCATTGTGCTCATTCAGAATTTGTACATGGATCAAGCAGCAGTAGTGTGAAAAGAAAAAGGGAATGTTAGATGATTGAAAATCGGGAAAGATGCAGGGCTGAGCCCCGGTGGCGTAGTGGTTGTGCGCAGGACTGCGGCCCACGGGACAGAGGTTCAATTCCAGCAGTGGGGCTGGGCCTCCTACTCCCACCACCAGAGAGCAGTGATGCCGAAAAAAAAAAATCAGGAAAGATGCGTGTCGGGATTGTATCATCTCACCATACTTGTTCAGTCTGTGTGCTGAACAAATCATCAGAGAAGCTGAATTATATGAAGAACAATATAGCATCAGGTCTGGAGGAAGGCTTATTAACAACCTTCTGGATGCAGATGACACAATCTTGCTTGCTGAAAGTGAGGAGGAATTGAAGTATCTGCAAATGTGTAGCCTTCAGTATGGGTTACAACTCAATGTTAGGAAGGTCAGAATTCTACATCTGAATCAATAGGTGAGTGTTTGCTTCGGCGGCACATATACTGAATCAATAGGTGACATGACAAATGGAAAAAAGCTTGAAGTTGTTGAGGACTTTGTCTTGCTTGGATCCACATTCAAGGTTCATAGAAGCAGCGGTCGAGAGATCCAAAGACCTACTGCATCAGGTAAATCTGCTGAACAAGGTCTATGTAAAGTATTAAAGAGCAAGGATGTTACTTTGACAATTAAAATGTCCCTGATCCAAGTCATGGTATTCTCCATTGTATCATATGCATGTAAAACTTGGACATTGGATAAGGTAGACCATAGAAAAATGTCTACGCTTGAATTGTGGTGCTGGAGAAGATGATATAAGGTACCACTGTGTTAGTCCGGGTAGGCTAGAGAAACAAATTCATAAGCACACATATGGATATAAGGGAAAGTTTTATATACAAGAGGAATGGAACATTGAAAAAAGCATCCCAACTCAGTCCAGACCAAAGTCATAAGTCCAATATTAGCCCATATGTCCGATACCAGTCTATAAAGTCTCCTTCTGACTCACAAGGCACGTGCAATGACACGAGGATGACCACAGGCCAGTGGGTGAATAGTCTTGCATATCCAATGGCAGTAGAAGCATCCTGGCACTGGCAGGGGTCTCCCCATGGCTCTTCGCTTCCAGGGCTAGGGCCCATCAGCAGCATCCAGTGGCAATCGAAGCATCTCAGCACTGGCAGGAGTCTCCACGTGGCTTCTCCAACCCCAGAGGTTTGGTTCCATCAGAGCAAGCCCATGTGGTTTCTCCTCTGGTTCCTCCAGTCTCCAGGAATCAGGATCGATCAGCATGCTGTCATCTCATCTAGTCAGTAGTTCCTCTCCAAGGAACTGAGTCTCTGGTCTCTCATCTCCACAGTGAAAATATCATGAGATTTCCCAGAATTCTCAGAGAAAGCCATTCCCACACAGAGATCTCATTGGCCAACTCCAGATTGACAGGCTAGACTCTTCCCCTTCACTCTTAGTCAAATTGGCACCAGAGTACGTGACTACCACAGCCATGGACTGCTAAAAGGAAGAAAGAAAAAAAAAAGATCAGTATTGAAAGAAGTAAAGTCAGACTGCTCCTTAGAAGCAAGGATAGAAAGACTTCATCTTACAAACTTTGGACATATTGTCAGAAGAGACCAGACTCTGGAAAAGGATATCATGTTTGGTGAAGGGAAAGATCAGAGAAAAAGAGAAAAGCCTTCAAAGAGATGGATCAACACAGTGGCTTTACCAATGGCTTCAGGCATAGGAACGATTGTGAGGCTGGCACAGGACCTGGCAGTGTTTTGCTCTTTTGTGCACAGGGTCTTTATGGGTCCAAGTTGGGTGGATGACACCTAACAATGGCCGCTCACCTTAACCCTTTAAACACTCTTTGGTTTGTCACATCAGATCAGTCATGGAAGATCACTATATAGCTGCTAGATTACATCGTTGCATAACTGCTAACCACTGAGCTTCATAGCGCAGCCAATTTGACACATATTTTGAGGAAACATGCTTCAATTCATTCCCTGCCTCAAAAAAGGCCCTAAACCACAAATATAATTTAAAGAGAACATGTATGAAGGAATTCAATGGAGGCTTAATCCGTATGGGGATTCTGTAAATGGATTTGGGGTTTTCACTATCATTTATAAACTTCTGTAAACCAGTTGTTCAGAATTTAAGCTCGAATACAGCTCTCTTCAAAGACTACCAGAAAATTTCTCAAAATGTCTCTCAGAAATTCCAGATACTTCCTAGAGGGGGTATAATTACATCATATAACAACTTTGTGTGGGTTGAGTTCTTTCTCACAAATGGTAAAACATCATAGCATGACCAGGAAGTACTTCATTCTATGGCACATAGAATCCCTAGAAGTGTGAGCAGACAGGGACTAACAATAACACCACATTTTTATGGTGTATGATGGTGTATGATGACCACACACAGTTTATTTAAGAAAATTCTTAGTAATGATTATGGGTTGCTACTCCACTGTCATATTATTATTAATATTATTATTATTATTGATTCTTCTTCCTCCTCCTCCTCCTTTACCTCCTGTTCTCCTTCTTTTTCTTCTTCCTCTTCCTCCTTCTCCCATTTAGAAAATCTGCACAAGACTTCTTTAAAAGTCTTAAAGATGAATGTAGCAAAGAATCTAGAAGGTGCTCAGCTCTCGATAAAATAGCATTTGAGGTCTTAAAGACTTGCCTCCAAACAAGCAACCATCTAAGTGATATGTAAACTAAGTCCAAGTGGAAGAAGCACACCATCCTCAGTCACCAAAGAATTGTAAATTATATAATTGGAAGTCAAAGAAGGGATTAATATGAACCTAAATTATGAAAAATCCATTTTGCAGAAGGCCCTGGAAGACAGTGGAAGTCCCAAGATTCATTTGGGGGAACTACATAGGAAAGAAACCTCTGGTGGTCTCTCACTACTCACAATTGAGGGATGGGAGGAGAGTCGTTACCAATCAGGCTACATTGCAGAGATGAGTACAGACGATCAAAGGGATAAACCTGACTTGAACAGTTGAAACCTTGTCAGCTGATCCCATCTAATGCATGCTGAACCTGCTCTGATCTTCAACATTTTCTGTATTTTTGTTTTGCTTTGTTTTTGCTTATTCATATTATGGTGTACCTCAGAGGTGTCATTGGTAGTCATCCTCCTGAAGTTGTGTTATATGTTTTTCTGTTTTCTGTATATGTAACCCAGAGTTGATGAACCTATAGAAACATCAAGTAGATTAAGAGTTCCAGGGCAAGGGACACAGTTGAGGGGGGACTGTAAAAGAGACAATGTCAAGGAGTACCAGGAAAAAACAATGCTTGGAAACTGATTGTGGTAGTAATTGTACAATTCTGCTTGGTGTGATTGAATTATGAATGATATATGTATTAACTTGCAAACAATAATAAAAATTTTTAATTAAAATAAAAAGTAGTAAAGAGCAATGATGTCACTTTCAGGACTAAAGTATGTGTTAATCTGGATTGGCTAACAAAAACAGATTCAGAGACACTCATGTGTGTAAAAGAGAGAACTTTATATCAAAGAGTAATTATAAATTCAGAAAACATATAGTCCAGCTCAGATCAAGTTCATAGGTCTGATATCAGCACATATATCTGATACCAGTTTATATATTCCTCTTCAGACTCATGCAACACATGCAATGAATGCAGGAAGTTCACAGGTCAGTGGGTAGAAAGTCTTGTGGATCCAGTGGCAGTGGAAGCATCTCAGCATTGCTGTGGGTCTCCACATGGCTCCTTCAGTTCTAGGATTCTGACTCTATCAGTGTAACTCCATGTAACTTTTCAACAGGAACGTCTCACAGGGAGACAAGCAGAAAGAGAATATGTGTCCCATCTCCAGGGAAGAAGATAAGAGTTCTCAGAATCCTCAGAAGAAGGCCATGCCCACACAGTGGCCTCATTGACTATGACCTGCTTGACAGGATAAACTCTTCCCCCTTTGCAAGCTGACAGGAAGTTCTCTAACTGCCACAGTGTGCCAGATCCAAGTCATAGTATTTTCAATTGTCTCATGTACGTATGAAAGCTGGACAATGAATAAGGAAGACTGCAAAATAATTGATGCATTTCAATTGTAGTATTGAAAAAGAATACTGAGGCCACTGTGGACTGTCAGAAGAACAAGCAAATCTGCCTTGGAAAAAGTACAATTAGAATTCCCCCTTTGAGGCAAGGATGGTGAGACTTTGTTTTTCATATTTTGGACATGTTGTCAGGAGAGACCAGTCCTTGGAAGAGAGAGAGAGAGAGAGAGAGGAATATTCTCAAAGAAATGGACGACACGATGGCTGTAATAATGGGTTCAAGTCCATCAACGTTGTGAAGATGGGACGGGACTTGGCAGCATTTTGTTCAGGTGTACAAGAGATCACTGTGAGTCAGAACCAACTCAGCACCAAGCCCATGTCTAGCAATAGCAAAGTGGCTCAGTGGTGAAGCATTCATGTACTAACCAAGAGATCAGTGGTTCAAACCCAAAAGTTACTCTGCTGAAGAAAGAGTCCTAGTATACTTAAGTAAAGACTGACGGGCATGCAAATCTTTTGGGGACAGCGCTTCCCTGTCTTGTGAGTCAGAAGCAACTCAACAGTAACTCTTTCCTTTATACTCTTTGTTTGGCTATTATAAATATCGCCATGATTCAAAACAATCACAAGAAGAAAAACCTAATACATGCAACTATTTACACCAGTATCTACACTGTTTCCATAAGATAAAGTTCTGCATGGTATTTTGAGTCAAAGGAGTACATGAAATTGAGGCTACAGTCCCAGGTTTCGCATTGAATTGATTCATACACACACCCGGTGCTCTAATGCGTTAGTAACACTCTACTTTCATAAAAATAAATCAAGATCCCAAGTTTCAGTTGTGTTGTTGATGGCTTCCCGAGAAGGGAAGTAGACGCTGCTCTCCATTGCCAAGGAATATTCACTACTAGAAGGGACAGAATGGACTTCTTCGTGGTGATAATTTAGAGAAAATTCTGTCCTTCACATTCTGAAATCAGCTACTCCGATAGAAAGCATCCCAGGGCAGATTTTGCTACCTAATCTCTTATTGAGTGGTTCAAGTGAAATATTTATGAGCAATGAATAATGCATTGAGTGTATTAACTAGTCCTTTCTCTTAATAATTAATGTTCTTATGAAAAGAGGAAAATTACTCTGGAGTGGATTGAGGCAGGATTGGTCCTCATGGTTTCAGCATGATCATCCCCCTCAGCCTTCCACCTCCTGGGACAAGTTGTGGAACATTCAACTGTTAGAACTTATCTCCTCTTTTTTTGTAGTTGTAAAGTGTGTGGGGAAGGACTGTGAAAGAATAAAAGCATTTAGAAAGACTGTGAGATTATTCAAGGTGGGGCAACATCTAACACAGAGATCACATCAACCACGGTCATGGCCCTGGGCTAGACAACCGAGTGTAAGGAGATGATGAGGCCAACTTGCCTAGCTCACTGCCATCAAGTTGACTTCCACTGCTAGCAAGCCTGTAGGACTGTAGCATTGCCTCTCTGAGTTTCTGAGACCGTTCATCTTTAGGAGTAGAAATTCTTGTCTTTCCCCCGCCAAGCGGCCCATGGCTTCAAACTGCTTACCTCGTGGTGAACAGCCCAACCCACACACCACCAGGGGTCCTTGCCTGCAATCTAATGAGGAAGCAATTGATTTTAAGACCAGAAAAACGGTGTTGGGGTTCTGAAAAGAACACTGTTTTCTGGAGGGGGGAGAAGGTATGTGGGCTGTGTGAGAAAGACCTCACATCTTTCCAGGCACACAACCGGGTGATTCAAGTCTAGCACAAGGCAACGCTTTATGATGATTCCCACCGCTACTGAGTGGATTCCAGTCCATTGCAACGCTGTAGGACGGAGCAGAACTGTTTCATGCAGTTTTAACGTTCATCATCTTTATGGAAGTCGACAGTCTCATCTTGCTCTTGCAAAGGAACTGATGGGTTCAAACGATTGACTTTCTAGTTAGCAGCCGAATATTTAACCACTTTATGATCGGGATTCTATTTTTAAAGGTTGGGTCTGAATTGACACAAAGGCAATGGATTGGTTTTTGATTTCTATGTTTGGTTAAATAAATGTCTGAGGCTAAATTCTTTAAAGAAGCAAACTAAGTAAGGTTTATATATGTATTTGTGTGTATATATATGTATGTGTCTATGTATATAGAGAGAGCATCAAGAACATCCGTGAAGAAATCAAGAGATCATTAAAAAGGAAAAAGATCAAAGTGGATGTCAGAAGAGACTCAAATTTGCTTTTAACCATAGAATAGCTAAGGCAAATGAAAGAAATCATGAAGTCAAAGAGATGACAGAAAATTTCAGAGAGCAACTTGAGAAGACAACATAAAATATTATAATGAAATGTGCAATAGAATATCAAAAAGAAAGAAATGCTCAGTGTGTTATGCAGGGTTCTCTAGAGAAATGAAACCAGGACACTTATGATTATATACAGATAGAGATAGAGACAGCTATATATAGATATACAGTGAGAAGGAATATAACAGCTAATTAGTCCACTCAGCAGTAGAGAAGGTTCAGTTCCACTCACTTCCATGGAACAGTTAATATACTAGAAGTCCTTCAACTCACATGAGCAACTGAGTTCAATGTTAAGGAAGCAGGGGGCTGAGCCCCGGGGGCATAAGTGGTTGAGTGCAGGACTGCGGACCGTGGGCTTGGTGGTTCAAATCCAGCAGCGGCTCTCAGAAGCAGTGCTGGGTAGCTCCCGTGACCACCAGAGGGCAGTGATGCCCCCCAAAAAAAACAAAGTTAAGGAAGCGGACAGCAGAATCCTCCTTTGGACAAGCCAAGCAGCAAGCAGCAGGGTGGGTCACCAAGAGTCAGTAGGTTAGGAGCTTAGGGAAGCAGACCCAGGTAGGATATTGAATGCCAGCAACGCAGTGGTGACAGGCTCCATCTGCCTCAAACTCAAGCCAGCATGGCAAAGCAGATCTTGAAGGAGCCTCAAGCTCTAGTGACATGATTCACAGGTTCACCTGGTCCATGTATAGTGTAGCTCACAGGTGGAGGCAGAAAACTAGCTAAAGTGGTAGCAGGCTCCAGCAGGCTCTGATCACCAGAGGAGGGGAGGGTTTGCAGAACCATTTATCTCTTTGCCCTCTGATCAAACTGCGATGTGATTGACCCCCCATGTTCCTGTTGGCCAACTTGGCACAATAAACCTATCACACTCAGCCTATCTTAAACTGAAAGAACTAAAGAAAAAAATTCAAGTCTCAAGCTGCAATGTTGAAAGGTTCTGTGGGAAAATATTGAATGATACAGGAAGCATCAAAAGAAGATGGGAAGAAAACACAGAGTCACTGCACTAGAAAGAACTAGTCGACATCCCACCATTTCAGGAGGTAGCATATCAGTACGGAAGAAATAAGTTCAAGTTGCACTGAAAGCATTAGCCAAAGACAAGCCTCCAGGGACTGATGGAATGTCAACGGAAATATTTCAACAAGCTGATGCAGCACTGGAAGCACTGACTCGTCTATGCCAGGAAATTTGGAAGACAGCTAGTTGGCCAACAAAATGGAAAAGATCCATATTTGTACCCATTCCAAAAAAAAAAAAAAGTGATCCAACAGAAGGCACATTTTCATTGATATCACATGCAAGTAAAATTCTACTAAAGAGGGCTGAGCCCCAGTGGCATAGTGATTTAGTGCGGGACTGCAGCCCACTGGTTTGACAGTTCAAATCCAGCAGCAGCTCTCCAGGAGCAAGACTGGGCCTCCCACTCCCACCAGAGGGCAGTGATGTCCCCCCCCAAAAAAAAAATTCTACTAAAGATCATATAACAGGGGTTGTACCAGGACATTGGCAGGGAGCCACCAGAGGTTCGGGTTGGAGTGAGAAGATTTGGAGCAAAAGATATTATGGCTGGTGTTAGCCAGATCTTGGTTCAACGCAGAGAATACCAGAAAGATGCTTACTTGTGTTTTCTGAACAAATAATAGAGAGCTGGATCATATGAAGAAGACAGTGGCATCAGAATTAGAGGAAAGTTTGTTAACTGCCTGAGATGTGCAGATGACACAACCTTGCTTGCTGAAAGCGCGGAGGACTTAAGGCATTGCTGATGAAGATTTTTAAAATTGCAACCTTCAGTATGGATTACAGCTCAATACAAGTAAAAGCAAAGTCTTCACATCTAGAGCAAGAAGTAACAAATGGAGCAACGATTGAATTGGTTAAGGATTTTATCTTGCTTACATTCACAATCAATGCTTATGGAAGCATCGAACAAGAGAAAAAATGATGGGCTGAGCCCCGGTGGCGCAGTGGTTGAGAGCAGGACTATAGCCAACTAGCTTGGCGGTTCAAATCCAGCAGCATCTCTCCAGGAGCAAGCCTGGGTAGCTCCCAGGACCACCAGAGGGCAGTGATGCCCCCGCCCCCCATAAAAGGTGATAAAATGATGGATTGCATTGGGTAGATGTGGTGCACAACAGCTCTTAAAAGTGTTGAAAAACAGGGAGGCTACTTTGAGGACTAAGGTGTGCCTACTGAAGCTATCTTCAATTGCCTCATATGCATGTGAAAGTTGGACATCGAATTTGGAGGACTGAGAAGAATTGATGGATTTGGATTATTGTGCTGGTAAAGAATAATGAGAGTCCCATGGACTTCCAAAAGAACCAAAAAAAAATTGTCCTGGAAGAAGTTGGACAAACTATTCTTTTGACACAAGGATAGGGTCTCGTGTACTTTCAACACGTAGTCATGAAAGACCAGTTCCTAGAGAACAGCATTATGTTTGGTAAAGTAGAAGAGTTGTGGAAAGAATAAGGTCCTCAACAAGATGGATTGAGAGAGTGGCCATCACAATGAGTTCAGGCATAAGAACTATTGTGAGGTGAGTGGAAGACAGCAGCATTTTTCTCCGCTGTGCAGAGAGTCACTATTGGACAGACCTCATTCAATGGCACCTACCAAAGGCATATAGAGTGGTTTCAATCAAGGAAGTGGTTCACACAGTTGTAGAGGTGGGAAAATTCCAATTCCATGAGTCAACTGGAGGCTTCTGACTCATACACTATCAGAGGTCGATGAACCCAAGATCATCAGGTCAAACAGCAGGCTTCTGGCTAGAAAGATAAATGAATCAACGGCTGATAGGTGGCATGGCGAGATGATCAGCAGGCAATACGGCAGGCCATTGGCTCAAGTTAAAAGAATTGGAAGTTGGGGAGCCAGATAAAGAATCCAGATCCAGCAAAAAGCAAGCAACATTTTCAAATCATTCACTCGAATTGGAAGCAGCACATATCCTTGAAGAGATTTCATTATGAGGGGTCCTTAGGTCTTAACTGCTAAACTACTGAGTGTCTTGGTCCAACCAAGTTGACTCGAAATTTTAAACATCATCATAAAGATGGCTTGCATTTTAGGCTGGGAGGTTACATCTTTGGACTTTAAATTACCAGCTGTTCCTAGGGAGAAAGATGGAGCTTTTTACTCCTATAAAGAGTTATAATCTCGGGCTGAGCCCCGGTGGCATAGTGGTTGTGTGCAGGACTGCGGCTCACTGGGACGGAGGTTCAATTCCAGCAGTGGGGCTGGGCCTCCTACTCCCACCACTGGAGAGCAGTGATGCCCCCCAAAACAAAAAAAACAAAAAAAAGAGTTATAATCTCCCAGAAACTCCTGGGGGGCAGTTATACTTGGCTCTTATAGGGCCACCTAGAGCCTGCACTCCCTCGATGGCAGTGAATCGAGTTTTATAGAAACAACGAGCAAGAATAAAAATCAGACTGAGTCACAACAGAGGAGAAAGCCAAGTTCTATAGAGATTCAAAGAATGAATGGTCACAGCACAGACTAATGACATAAGGATCATAAGTTAATTTTCCACTAGCCATTTGATCCTTTCGTGTATGCACATGCACTTTTTATAAGCTATGAATTTTGCATCAGGAGCATGTATTCTTATTTGACTATACACAGCATCATTTTTAATAATTATGATTCTATTTTTAAAATAGAAATTAACAAATGGATTCCAAAATGTGTATGGAATTGTAAACATCAGGAATAGAGAGGTGAAAAGGGGAATGTGGTGGTCATGTACTCTTGTGTCAATTTCATGATTGGGAGTGTAGGGGTGGAGTTTAGCCTGTCACTCTGGAGACAGCCAATGAGACCTCTGTGTGGGCATGGCTTTCTCCTGAGAATTCTGGGAAATCTTACAGAAATTTCCCCTTGGAGATGAGAGACTCTCAGCTCAGTCTGTTAGAGATGGTCTACTGACAAGACAGCATGGAAGCATGCAGATAGACCCTGAAAACTGAAGGAACCTAAGGAGAAGTCATATGGACTTACCCTGATGGAACCAGACCTCTGAAGCAGGAAAAGCCATGTAGAGACTCATCCCAGTGCTGACATGCTTGAGAAGTAACAGAGAGGTCCTTGCCAGCACTGAAATGCTTCTACCACCATGAATACACAAGACTCTGCACCCAATGGCCTGTGATTGTCTTGTGCCTCGTAAATCTAAAGAAGACTTTATAGACTGGTATCAGACATTCTGGTAACCTATTAACTTTCCTGTGATAGTTAGGTTTGGGGTGCCCTTGTAAGAAAATATGGACAAAATTTAGACTGCCAATCAAGTTTCAGCTTGATGACCTCTTTTGGAAGTGCAACCAAGATAAATGACTTTGTGGAGGCCAGCCTGCCTCTCTCTCTCTGCCTTCACCTTCCTGTTGACAAAACCCAGTGGAGACGTGCCAGAGCCCGATGATGCTTCCATTTTCCTTGGATCCACAAGACTCTGCACCCACCAGCCCGTGATCTCCCTGCATTCTGCATCATTGCAAGTGCCTGTGTGAGTCTGAAGAAGAATTTATGAACTAGTATCAGACTTATGGACTTGATCTAGACTGGGCTGGGATATTTGCTTGATATTTAACTACCATATATACCAAAATATAAGCTGACCTGAATGTCAGCTGGGACACCTAATTTTACCCCAAAAATTGCATTTAAAAATGCCCTGAAAAGCTCTCTTACACATATATGAGTGTCTCTGAATTTGTTTCTCTTGTCAACCTACTTTAACATATTCCCTAAGAAACACCCTTATTTATGAGTTTGTTTGTGAGTTCTCTGTGACCATTGCAATGAATTCTCAAACCCAGCATAGATGCAGAGTGGTGTAGAAGGAGTGGTCTGTGTCAGAAGACGTAAAGGAGGAGGAAGGGTGGCAACAATTCATATGCATTTTACTTCCTATCATTGATTTCAGCCTCTGCTGGTAGCATCACTTATCCCACTGCTTTTCTGTGCTTCTCATTTTCATCCCTCCTTTCTTAAGAGTTTGACCTTTCCCAGCAATAGGGAAGCCTGAGGAGGTCAGATATGGCCCCCCCATTGTCATTGCCCACAAAACCTTCCCCTGCCCGATAGCAATTCAGATGAAAAAGATAGAGGAAATGGAATAGTATTCATGGACAAAGCAATTACTGAAATATTGATTGAAACCGAATGATTGACATTCCACTTGAGTGAGTAGGGGGTGGGGCCCTAAAAGCTGTGAGTGGCCTTCTGAGCTGCAGTTATTGGTCTGGCCACATCCAGATCAAAGAAGAGTGCAGAGAATCAGCCACGGTCGGAAACAATCATCCCAATAGACTAAAGGATTTCAGGAATCTCTCCCGTAACGAAAAGGTCGTGAATCAAGCTAAGAAAAATGGGGAGCAAACCTCAACATCCTAAAAAATAAGACCAGGCTCACTCATCAGATAGAAACTGGTGAAATCCCTGTGAGGAGACCCTTAGTCACCTCTTAATCCTGGAACGGAACTCATCCCCATGGCTCAGTTTCCCGTCAAATAATTGACAGGTCGACAGGGTGAGCAATAATATCAGGAGGTCACATATGCCACAACCTAAGCAACCATTTGACATCACAAGGGCAAAATTACTGAAGACAAAAGAGTTAGGAAAGGAGGGATGCAAACGGGAAACACAGGGAGCACGTGGGATAAGCGTATGGCGTTGTGGGGATTGCAATCCATGACATGAAACAGAGTGTATATAAGTGTTTGAATGGGAAATTGATTTGCTCTGTACACTTTCACCCAATTCACAATAAAAAAGTTTTTAAAAAGAAGAGGAAAAAATATATATCGTCTGAAACAGACCCATTGTATGTATGTGTGTATGTGTATATATGTGTGTGTGTGTGTATATATATCTTATATAAACCATGGGTGACATTCAAATTAGAAGGAAGTGGGTGAGCCATTTAATGGATGTAATAGGTACACTGATAAGGATGGGAGATCTGGGTAGACACTACAAATACATTTCTACGTAATCTTCAGTGAACCTTGCCATGAACTAAGCACAATGATGACTTTAGATGCTACCTTTATAGGCAACATAGCATCTCTCAAAGGGTCACACCAGAAGGACTCAACAAACTGGACAAACTGGGCCCTGCCTGAAAAATACCTGTACTTTTGGACTTAGGCTTGAAATACTCTGATGGGAGAGGACACAAAGGGTGGCTACCCCAAGACTGTGGAAATGAGGGTTATTGGGCTTTTCATGGGACCCCTGGCTTAGTGGGAGTCCAATGAAAGAGGACCTAGAATCACCATATATTTGGTGATTTGGTGATTTGGCATTAATATGGCAGGTTTTAATCTGATAGGCAAGGATCTGTCCTTGTTAGAAATGATATATGAAAATTTCCCCTAATACCAGCCCCCTCGCTCAGTGTAAACAGAGTTCAATCAATTAAGAAATCAATCTGTTCAAAGCAACACATCATGGATTTCAGCTCACAGTTAGACTATACTTGCATAAACTCCTCATATCAGCAGTGTCTTAAATTCTATGCCACTGAATAGATTACTGATGTTATCAATACAATCACCTTATGCCCCAGAAGCATGATTGACGATATTTTTCCTTTTTTGTTTCTTTGGTTTTTATTTCATTCCTGGCTATTTTTTTGATTTTGTTTTGCGTGTTGCCCTTGTTTGTGTTTCTTTTTGTCATAGTATGACCACTAAAATAACTCAGAATCATTCATAACTGAGGACAAGCAGATGAATTCTGGCCTCCCATTACTTATAGCCCCAATCCAAGAACAGCTAGTTCTTATAACAAGGCCCTGCTCAATACTTACCTTCATGAACAGATCACCAAAGATAAGGGCATTAAAGTAAGCGAGGTGAAGAGAGCAGATAGTGTCCAGATATCAAGTGGAATAGTGCCTTAGGTCTTAAAGGCTCATATCCAAGCAAACACCTCTAAGTGAGGTGTCAACTACGTGCATATCAAAGAAACACACTAGCCTCTGTGATCCAAAGATGGCAATAACAAAATCCAAATATGATGAAGGGAAAAGTATCAGAGTCTTAATTTTCAACATCCAATTTATAAAAGATGATGGAGATCCATGGGAAATCCATCTACAGAGTATCTAGTCAGATTAAAACTCTGGCACATCCCCTCTAGCCACAGAAGTACTATAAGACAGAGATTTTTGTTTGTTTGTTTTGTTTTTTGGTGGGGTATCACTGCCCTCAGGTGGTGGGAGTAGGAGGCCCAGCCTTTGCTCCATGGAGCTGGAATTGAACCTCCATCCCAGTGGGCCATAGTCCCGCGCACAACCACTACGCCACCGGGGTTCAGCCCAAGACAGAGATTTTTGTAAACTTGATTATAGTGGCTCTATAATATGATGTGTTAGTCCAGGTAGACTAAAGAAACAAATTCATAGACATGCATATGGATATAAGGGAAAGGTTTATATACAAGAGGAATGGGACAATCCAGCAGCAGCTCTCCAGGAGCAAGGCTGGGACTCCCACTCCCACCAGAGGGCAATGATGCAAAAAAAATTTTGCTGGAAAACAAGAGGAATGGGACATTGAGAAAGCATCCCAACCCAGTCCAGTCCTAGGTTACAAGTCCGATGTGAGCCCATATGTCCAACACTAGTCCATAAAGTCCCCTTCCAACTCACGAAGTCATAGGCTAGTGGGTGTAGAGTCTTGTGTGTCCAGTGGCAGTAGTAGCAGCAGAAGCATCTCAGCACTAGCAGGTGTCTCTCTGTGGCTTCTCCAGCTTCAGAGGTCTGGTTCCATCAGGGTAAGGCTGTGTGGCTTCTCCTCCAGCTCCTCCAGTTCTTCGGACACGGCTATCTTATCTTGTTGGCTGAGCGTCTCCCTAGGGAGATGGTCTCTCGTCTCCATGAGGGAAATATCAGGAGACTTCCCAGAATTCTCAAGAAAGCCATGCCCACAGAGATCTCATTGGTTATCTCCAGATTGACGGCTAGACTCCACCCCTAGACTTCCAATCATGAAATTGACATCAAGTACATGACCACCATATATGTTATATGGTCAGTTGACCTCCCTCTTGATCCAATCTGATTTTGATCTAGGCCCAAGTAGTATTTCTCACTTGCTTCATGACAGAAATTTCTTCTTTGGCTTTTAAAATATTGATGGTAGTTTTTTCTTTCTTATTCTTTATATCTTTATATTAGTATCATAATTTTCTCCTTGCTGGCCTGCTTTGTTTTTGTTTTTACTGTTTCTGTTTGGTTTCCCAGTTTGTGAGGTACAGAAGAAATGGATGGATACAGACAATATCTGATGCAAAGATTTACCAGAGAAGTGAGGGGGAGGAAAGGTGGGGAGAGTGAGGAGCAAGCAATTACTTCAGGTGGAAGGGGGAGGGAGCAGATCAGCAAGAAGAAATGCATAAATGCCAATAAAACAGATTTTTAAAGTCCAGAAACAATAAATAAATCAGGACAGAAGAATAAAATTTCTACTGCCCTCCTCCTGCCAATAATAATGAATCAGGGTTGAGCCCCGATGGTGTAGTGGTTGAGCATGGTACTGCGGCCCACTGGCTTGGAGGTTCAAATCCAGTAGCAGCTCTCCAGGAGTAAGGCTGGGCCTCCCACTGCCACCAGAGGACAGTGATGGCCCCCCCCAAAAAAAACAAAACAAAACAATAACAAAGAATCCATATTATAGAATCATTACTATATTACATGTTCATAAGAAGGATGAAGTGGATTTATGTGCCAACATAGGAAAGATCTTCAGACTGTATCGCCAAAAGAAGCACAAGTTACCAAAGAAAAAGTATATTCTGCACAATTCTACTTCTATGTGTGTGTTTGTGTAGTGAAGACAACCCCCACCCAAAATGTATGGGTGTATGAATACACAGGTACAGAAAAATAGTCTGGAAGGATGTACACCAAAGAGTTGCCATGGCTACCACACAGAGGAGCCGGGAACCAGAGTTGCTACTCTTTATTCCAAACTTTCATACTTTAAAAAAATTTTTTAAATGACTAATACATTTCTCTGAGTATTCTCTGAGTCATCAAAGAATTTAAAAAGCCAAAATTTATTCAAGGAAGCAAAAAAAGGAAAAAGAAAAAAATTGCTGCGCAGGGGTCAACAGCATTTGATTCGGTTAGCTGACTGACCCCATGTCTCTCTCAACTTAGACTTTTTATTGGGGGCTGAGTTACTTGGGACGTGCAGCTAAGCAAGCAAGCAAGACAGAAGCGAAACTCGGCAGCTGAAATTGTGCTATCATCTCCGTACAAGAGGGGGTGAGACGGGTATTGCCTAGAGAAGGGCCAAGGTGTGGTAATTGCTTGTTCTCAGAACATTTTGCTAGGGTTCCATTCTGAGAGCCCGTGACAAGTTCATCTCAAGGACAAGAGGCCTGGTGAATACTTCATTGAAGATGACAGTAAAATTCAAGATGGTGGTGCTCTGGTTAGCTAAGGTAGCTACCACACCAGGATGTACCCCGCCATAATACACGCCAAACCTACGGCACTGACTTTACACTTGGAGGTCAACTGCATAAAGTTATCTGTCCGTGTGCTCTCAGTCATCTAGAGCAATCAGCCTCTAAATCAGCCCCACCCTAAGTAAAGCTCATTCCCTTCTGATAAGGATAATGGATGCTTCCCCTGAAGGAGAACCCAAAGACATCTAAGGTCAAGCCAACTCAGGGAAAACCAAGGTTAGGCTGCCATCTTATTAAGTGTAGGTCTTCCTGTCACATGTATGCCTCTAGTGCCTCCCCTTCTTGTTGTGTGTACACCCCAGCTCATCTCCTTCCTGTTGCATGCATGGCTATTGTACATGCCCCCCTCGATATAAACCTTGGATGAAAATATATTCTCTCTTTCTCTGCGTGGATCTGGCTGCTGAAGTCACAGCTGTCTGGGAGGTGAGCCATTGTATGCTTTGCCTTGTCTGATATCTCATTAATTTTACCCCTCAATTACGCAACCGCCCCTTGACCCATTCAATTGTGGAGGCTGGTACTCCACAAACTCATACGGGTAGGTGATGGTGGAACTGGAAAAATGACATGGAGAACCATCATCTGACTGGTGAATTTGAGAAGTGTGGAGCCACCTTAGGCATTGAGGGCCTTCCCCTTGTGGTCCACACTAACAGAGGATCTATTCAATTCACAGGGTAGGAAACAGCTGGTCGGGCTGAGCCCTGGTGGCGTAGTGGTTGTGCGCAGGAACTGCGGCCCACTGCGATGGAGGGTCGATTCCAGCAGTGGCTCCACAGGAGCAAAGGCTGGGCCTCCTACTCCCACCACCAGAGGGCAGTGATGCCCAAAATACAAAAAACAAAATACAGCTGGTCAAGAAAAATGTGCAGGACTAAGAGATGGTGATGAAATCCAAGCCCCGTGCACCCTTATAATGTTCAACATGACCTCAAGGGTTACCTACAAGGCTGTACCTAACTGGCATAAGAATCTGACTCGAGTATGGGAAAACATACCCACCGTGCTGTGTGGTCACAACGTGGGTATTAAGGCCAGGAAAGTTAAGACAAAATCCATAGTCTTCCATTGAAAGAAAAACTTTCAGTTTTTTCACTGCAATTCTGAGAAGCCCTTCTTGTGACTGCTAGAAAACTAAGTGAGTATCCTAACTTGCAGTTAGTTGCCCTGCCTGCTCTCGCTCCCCTGGGGATTGTTAAGGACCACTTAGGCAGCACAGATAAGCATAATTTAGAAGAGGCACAGACAGCCGGATAGGGATTATGACCTGTGAGAGAACCAACGTGTTTGCCACTCTTCCTATACAGCTCAGCAGAAAATGGTTGACTAGAGAAACAAATGCAGGGCCAGGCATATGTGTACAAGAAAGAGCACTCCATCAAAGTAATTGCATATTAAGAAAACACCCCAGCCCAGTCCAGATTAAATCCATAAATTCTATATTAGCCCATAAATCCAATAACTAGTCTACAAATCCCTCTTCAGACTCAGGAAGCACATGTAACGATGAAAAATGCAGAAAGATCACAGGCCAGTGAGTGCAAAGTCCTATGGATCCAGTGATGGTAGAAGCATCTCCAGGGCTCTCCCAGGTCTCAGCATGGCTCAATGTGTCTTGTTAACAGGAGGAGGAAGGCAGAAAGAGAAGAAGCTGCCAGATTCCTCACAAGAAGGTCCTGCCCACAAGGAGGTGTCATTAGATTGTGACCTGATTGACAGGCTAGCCTCCACCCCCATGTTTATTTACCAAGTTGACATGAAATTACGTTACTACCACCATGTGCATCTTTGGGATGCTGAGGGAAACTAATGGGCTTCAGAATAAGCGTGAAAGTTAAAACCTTCATGTTGGTTTTTTTTTGTTTTTGTTTTGTTTTTTGGGGATCTACATATCTAGTTAGTTTGGAACATATTATCTTTCTTTCTTGAAATTCAAATCCAAGACTGCTATAGTCAGCACACAATGTCCAATGGTGACCTCTTGTTTGTTAACTGTCATTCCCATTTGTGACAGTCATGTGCTTATGTTAATTTCATGATTGAGATGTAGGGGTGGACTCTATCCTGTTAATCTGGAGATAGCCATTGAGTAGACAATGAGGCCTCTGTGTGGGCATGGCTTTCTCCTGAGACTTCTGGGAAATCTCGTGGTATTTCCCTCACGGAGAGGAGAGGCTATCGCCCTGGTTGTTGGGAGTTAGTCTCAGAGAAGATGAATCATGGACAAGATAAGATGGCAGTATCAGAGAAGCTGGACGGGCCAGCGGAGAGACCACACGGCCTTGCCCTGATGGAGCCAGACCTCTGAAGCTGGGGCGGCCACATGAAGACCTCTGCCAGCGATGAGTTGCTACTGCTGTTGATGGACCCTGAGCCCTGGAAGCGAGGAGCCATGTGGAGAGCCCTGCCGGGATTCTGCACCCACTGGCCTGTGACTTCATTAGTCAGAAGGAGACTTTATAGACTGATTTCGGGTAGATGGCTTAATATCGGACTTATAACTTTGAACTGGACTGGGCTCAATGTACTGTTCCTCTTGTATATAAACCTTTTCCTTATATCTACATGCGTGTCCTTGAATTTGTTGCTTTAGTCTACCTGGACTAACACAAACTTAATTCTTAAAACAGTCCAGGTCAATACTTATTAAGTTTATCTATATCTTTATCTAAGCTACTGTTTACACAAAATCATGGAATTAGGTCTCTGAAGGCATCAAAACAGATCCATGGACTGAGCCCCAGTGGTGTAGTGGTTGTGCTCGGGACTGTGGCCCACTGGGATGGAGGTTCAATTCCAGCAGCGGCTCCACAGGAGAAAAGGCTGGGTCTCCTACTCCCACCACCATCGGGCAGTGATACCAAAAAAAAAAAACCCAAAAAACAAAAACAAACAAAAAACAGATCCATGCTTTCAGTCATGCATTCTGACCTTCTTAACCTCAAATGCCAGTTTTTACCCCTGAGCTCAAGATATACATTAACAGTATTCATTTTATATAGAAATAACCAAACACAGCATCCAAACAAAATAATCAAAACTTTAACTTCCCACATTGTTTCCAGAAACAACTCAGTAAACTGCAAGGACATATCTGACTTCTGGCTAGCCAAAGAAGTAACAATACCACGAAGCAAAAGTCAAACAAGCTTCTACTTTCCATCTTATAATTTGTTCCTCTAGTACCCCACTCCTAAGGTACCAAAATGTGTCAGTCCAGGCAGACTAGAGGAACAAATTCATAGACACACATATGGATATAAGGAAAAGGTTTATATACAAGAGGAATGGGACAATGAGAAAGCATCCCATCCCAGTCCAGTTCAAAGTCATAAGTCCGATATTAACGGATAAGTCCAATATCAGTCTATAACGTCTCCTTCCAATTCACGAAGTCACAGGCCAGTGGGTGCAGAGTCCCAGCGCCGACAGGGGTCTCCCCATGGTCCTTACTTACAGGGCTCAGGGTCCATCAACAGCATCCAGTCGTGGTAGAAGCAACTCATCTCTGGCAGGGGTCCCCTCAAGGCCTCTCCAGCTTCAGAAGTCTGGTTCCATCAGGGCAAGGCCGTGTGGCTTCTCCTCCAGCTCCTGCAGCAGCTCAGATACTGCCATCTTGTCTTGTCCATAATTCCTTGTCTCTGAGACTCACTCCCAACAACTAGGGAGATGGCTTCTCATAAGCTTAACATAAGCACATGACTGCCACAAACTTTAATTTCTGACTGTGCTGTTTGTACTGATTTCTTATGCCTATTATTGTAAATATGAGGATGTATAGAACTGTTTATTGGGAAGTACGAAGAGTTTATAAATCCAGTTACCTCAAGCCAAGCATTGACCTCTAGAGGGTTTAGGACTCAGCTTCAAAGACATCTCTGAAGCACCTTGTCCTTAGATGGGTTAAGGCCACACCTGGAAAGATTTCTCTGAAGAAATTAGCCCCACCCAGTCTTTTGGAGTACTCAGGATGTTTGTATTCTTCAAGAAGATCACGGTGACCATTGAAGAAGGAGGAACTTTTCCTTTTTGGAAACTTTGAACTGCGGTCTGTGCTAAGAGTTGGAATATGGAACCATGAAGATAACTCCTCTCTGGAACTCAGTGTTAACGGAAACCTGTGGCAGGCTGAAATGCTTGCTAGGTTTCCACCTGGATCTACTCTTTGAGTAGAAATGGAACTGCAGCAATACATAGGCAGGTTGAATTTGGCCACTGACACCCATGAGACATGGTTCACAGGAAATAGAGGAGATGAGAACAAGTTGACTGGTCTAAAGTTCATGACCTCCCATGAGAGAGCTAGGTGTGTTGAGAATTTGTGATGGGACCTTGGTCTAAAGGGGAGGTAAGCAATGGCTAACCTGGTGAGGCTAAGTGAAACAGCCCACATTTTGTTGACCAGAACCCAACCAGAGGGAGAGAAGCCATTTGAGTCTGTGCACTGGTATATATTGCTGCTGACTTTATGGATGCCCTATCCTGATTTGACTTTGCTAATGGATGCACACTTCAAGAGTTTCCAACTGGAATGAAGATTCTTCATGTTGGATATGATTGTTTCCTCAGAGCACTGGGTTGATGTAAGTGGGCAATATAGAAATTAGATACCCCAAGGCTGAGCCCTGGTGGCGTAATGGTTGTGCGCGGGACTGCAGCCCACTGGGTTGGAGGTTCAATTCCAGCTCCCAGGAGCCAAGGCTGGGCCTCCTACTCCCACCACCTGAGGGCAGTGATGCCTTAAAAAAAAAAAAGAAATTAGATACCCAAAATGGGGGAATAAAGGCATGAGGTGGTTGGCTTGCAAACTCTCATAGATGGTGGAATATATATTCATAGGGTGATAGGATCAAGGTGTAGATATTATGTAACTGCAATTGTAAGGCAAAGAATCTGTTTTGTTTTGTTCACTTATAGAATGTTATTTTTAAATGATGGTGACACAAGTTGAATTGTATGCATTTTAGTTTTATCCTGTTAGGTATAGATATGATTTTATTGTTTATTTGAAAGTTACATATGATTACAGAGTTATGTGAAAGTGTGAAATTAACAAGGGGTGGTCTGTGGCAGTCATGTGCTTATGTTAATTTCATGATTGAGATGTAGGGGTGGAGTCTAGCCTGTTCATCTGGAGATAGGCATTGAGTAGCCAATGAGGCCTCTGTGTGAGCATGTCTTTCTCCTGAGATTTTTTTTTAAACCTTTCCCTTATATCTAAAAATATATATCTAAAATATTTGGGGGGTGGGGGGAGATGGAAAGAATATGTAATGGTTAGGTTTTTTTATGCCCACTAGGTCTACAAAGGAGTATGTGAGTGGAGTTTAATCAGGTTGCAGCTTGATTGGAGGGTGACTGAGATAAATACTTTACCCAGCTGGCATCCCATCTCTATCTCCCTGGAGAGCAGAGCAGCACTCTGCTGCCCGAGCTAGTCCTTTGCCTCAACTGCATGCTGGGCTACTGTGGGCTGAGCCAACCTGTGAATCCTGCCACCTGTCATGCGTGCATTGTCTGTGGTTCCATTGAGACCTGCTTCACCATGTTTCTTCAGGACCCTAGGGACCACTTTGTTATGTGGGAGCGCTGCTGGCTTCTGCTAGGCCTGAACTTCTCATCTTCCTGCAGTTACTGCCCCACCGTACCTGTGTTGCCTGAGGACAGGCTGCCCTGTCTGCTTCCATGACCTTGGACCAGCAGCCTTCCTGACTTGAAGGACCTTCAGTACATTAACTGTTCTGAGAAGGTGAGTTGAACTGAGTCCCCTTGTTCTGCTGTGTGAACCAATTAGCTGTTCTATTCCTTCTCACTAAATCAACCTTTCCTTTCATATATGTGAATTCATGAGAGTCCTGGTTTTGTTTCTCTAGAGAACCCTGCCTACCACAGAATACATGGATTCACTGCATCTAAAAGAATTGGCCAGTGTCACGACTACATGTATACACACACATCACTGTGGCACTAGTCACAATAGAGGGACACACAAAATGGATAAGCAAATTATGGTGTGCACACACCGTGGAATTCTGTGCATGTTAAAGAATAATGGTGAGACTATGAAACTTCTTATAATACGGATGAACCTGGCAGATATTATGCTCAGTGATATAAATCAATCACAAAAGGACAGGTATTATATGAGATCCCTATTATTAAAAAAAAAAGTCGGCTGAGCCCCGGTGGCGTAGTGGTTGTGCGCGGGACTGTGGCCCACTGGGATGGAGGTTCAATTCCCGCTCACAGGAGCAAAGGCTGGGCCTCCTACTCCCACCACCAGGGCAGTGATGTCTAAAAAAAGTCAAGAAAAGGTTTTCACACTAAAAGAAATATTCTCTGATGGTTACTAGGAGTGGGGGTGGGTGGGAAGGAAAATCACTAAAGTATACATACAAATTAACTTGGGTGAAAGGAAAGGCAACAGACAAGATGAGGAAGACTGGCAGAAATTATGAGGACAAGGGATCGACAACACTGGAAGGAGAGCAAGAGTGAAAGGCAGCAGAGAGAAATACTGTCCGATACACACACCTGCAATAAGGAAGCTCTTCTAATAGATGCCGAGGCTGAAAGGGTATGGGAGGGAGAGTCAGCGAGGCACAGCCTGCCTGGTAAAGCAGAGAGCCAATGAAAAAGAAGAACATCCTCAGCAATTGGGGGCGAAACATTGTTTGCAGCAAGGTCCTCAAAGACAGCAAAGATGGTGAGGATGATGCAGCACCAGGCATCGCTCCAATCGTAGGATTGCTAAGAGAGAAAAATGGCTGAGGGCACATAACCCCAAACCAAAGTCACCTCTACGTCAACTCAGTAAATCACTCGGACTTCGCCTTGATATCGGCTTCGTAAGCTGGCTGGTGGCGGCTGTTTTGTCTTTGGCATTGGGCTCTGTTGCCCAATTCTCGATGAGCTGTCAGAAGCTGTCAGAAGCAGGGCTTCCCCTCAGTTTGGACCGGTTCAGTAATTGCCATTATGTTGCATCACCACCAAATCTGTGACCTATGATATTGAGAACAAAGTTTGTGTTGTCCTCAAAGATGGGGGCCCCATCAGGTCGCTGGGAAGTTGTGGGGCTCTCCAGAGTCCTGCCAATAATCAGGCTCCTAAAACTCTGAGGCTAAAGGCTGGTGTCAGAGCTTCTGGAGAGTGCCTCCATCTTCGAACAGGGCACGGCTGTTTTCTTCCTACTAGGATCAAAAAACCATGGGCAGCAGCACTGGTTGCTATGCAACACATACCTGGCCTTTGTTTATGATGGTAATTACTGTACTGTTTTGAACCAATTTGAAGCCCTGGTTTAAAGAAGCAGGAACTCCACCGCCTGACTGGAGGTAGCATTTTAGGGTAAATTGTTATTATAAAACAGTGTTCCAGAAAACGATAATAGAAGTGGACATGTGAGGGTGTTTGACACAGTATGTTTATTTATGTATTGTGAAAAACGATATATGAGCCCCCAATAAAATGATTTAAAAAAACAGTGTTCTGGCCCTATTCCCATGAAAAGGTCGAGAGGGTGGGGTGATAGAGTCTCTGAAAGGCTTTTGCATCTTCAGAATATTTTTTTAATAATTTTTTTGGGTATGTGTGGGGCTCATACAGCTCTTATCACAATCCAACCATTCATTGTGTCAGGCACATTTGTGCAATTGTGGCCATCAGCCTTTTCAA
>PVJH01029474.1:0-25985 GCA_004026705.1 Nesogale talazaci
AGATTTTAGCATTGACATGGGTGGGGGTGGAGGGTGGGGGGGGGGGTAGGGTATAAGTCCCTTCCTGTTCTCTCGTCATTCCCTAGCTTGTCGTGCATTCTTTCCAAAAATCAGGACTTTTTAAAAAATGTCATGGGACGTGGGAAAAATTGTTTAAGATCGGGGCTGTCCCACCAAAAGGGGAAGTCTGGTCACTTTACCCTAAGGCCATGTTGCCTCCCAAGGTCATGTTTCTCTTTAATTAATTTCCTTAAATTTGTGGCAGGGGGGTGGGGGGTGGGGGGGGGGTTGTTAGAGGAAGCACGACCCAGGAAAGGCTTTAATTTTCCAATCTCTAGGTCAGGGCCGAGTCCTGGTTGTGCAATGGTTAAGAGCTTGGCGACTCACCAAAAAGGTGACTGTTTCAGTGGCTTCGTGAGAGAAAGACCTGGTGATTACAATGTAGAAAAGCAGTTCTACCCTGTCACATGGGGTCACTGAGACTCAGACATCAACTCGAAGGCACAGGAAACAGCAACGGAGGTCAGGGACCAACTCTTTGACTTCTTTTGTATCATTACCAGCCCCCCACACCCCCCGGCCCCATACACACCCACCCTCACCTGTGACCTGATTCACAGTGACCTGATTCAGTCCTGGACATAATCTTGCCTGCTAGATGATTTTAAAAACACCAGAACCTTTATCCTTCTTAGTGCCCTGCAGCATTATAAATATTTCTTCTCAGGGTTTAATCTTATAATCCTGGTACCTGGTGTTTGGTATTACTGGACCTTCCTAGTTTATCGCTGTTGTTTTTTTTTTTTAATGTTTTCTAGCAGACTAATAGATTTCACCATCGTTTCTAAGTGATTGCACTTTATGGGGCTCATGGATGAGGCAGAGTTAATTTCGTGACTGCTAATTGAAGTGTCGAGGGGTCGAGTCTACCCAGACTCACCTTCTGAGGAAGTGCAGGTACTCTACCTCTGAAACGTCAGCCTTGACAAGCCTGTGCAGCACAGCTTCCCTCGGGTTCACGCGGGGCTGCCAAGAGTGGGAATGGACTCCACAGCAACTGCTATTGGTACTAGATTTTCTGTGTTCTTAATTCTTTGGATGTGTGTGTGTGTGTGTGTGTGTCAATTAACTCTTTTATATTGGGCTTTGTCTCTTTTCTTTGATTTTGCCCAGAAGCTCTCAGCTGCGCGCCCCCCCCCCCCCACATACACACATAGCCCCCACACTGGGTACTTCCATAATGGGATGCCGGCATCTGTGTGATTCAGTGCTGACAGCTGAGGAGAACGAGTGTGAGCGGCCATCCCAGTTGGACGATGACTCTTCTTTCCTACTGTTGAAATGAGGTCGCCCTCACGCTTGCAGCACAAAAGGAACAATCCAGCTGTAAGCTGGGAGGCTGAAGCGAAAGGCATGCAACAATTGAGGCAAAACGACTGAAACAGAAAGTATTATATTGTCCCTGTTCATAATTTTTTTAGTTTGCATAAACTCTAATGTATTTTATTGCTTCCTCAAAAAAGAACAACTTTAATGACATTAATTGTATCTTTAGCTTTTAAAAACTGACTTGATTGTGAAATATTTTTGTATTTCTTCCACCCCCCCACCTCACCCCCCACCTCTCAACCCTGCCTATTTTTGTAAGAGGTAATCTGCCATGTGACAACTGGGCAACTTGAGAATTGATAAAAGTGTTATCATGGATAATATAAGACAAAGAAATGTGAAAATTTAGACATAAATGTATGGAAAACAAAATTAACATCTTCTC
This sequence comes from Nesogale talazaci, assembly GCA_004026705.1. NCBI lineage: Eukaryota > Metazoa > Chordata > Mammalia > Afrosoricida > Tenrecidae > Nesogale > Nesogale talazaci. The sequence goes on from PVJH01029474.1 coordinate 1,775, forward strand.
CTCATAAATTAAATAACATTTGTTTATACCCATATTAAGATAAGTATTTCACTCATATGCAACTATGTGTATGAGGCAGAAGATTCTCTGCAGAATCTGTTTTGTTTCTTTTTCACGGTTTAAGGAATTTTTATTTAAGCAAGAGTCTGTTTTCTGAATGGCAACAGAGGAGCTTTCTCCTCAAACTCAGGAAACGTTTCTACAGTGAAACAGCACAGTTGACTACTCTTGAAGGGTTGAAGGTTCGAGTCCTCAGAAGAAAAACCCGCTGAACTTCTTCTAAAATATCACCCATTGAGAATGCCATAAAACACAGATCTTGTCTGATACTCATGGATGGGCTGTGAATTGAAACTGACTTGTCAGCAGTGGTTCTTACTAATCATACATGATGAGGTTTGATGTAGTTGCTAGGCTAACAGTTCCTTTCTTTATTTCTTTCATACGTATTGTTGTATTGCCCCCCCCTTCACCTCCCCCCCCCCCGTTTGTATCTGCAATTTTAACCTGCAAGCAATGCACTTCTGTTTCACTCAGGGTTGGAAAGAATGAAAGCACTGACATTTCAACCTAAGAATTCTACTCCCATACACCCAAGAGAAAAGCGTATATAGAGTCACAAAGATACATATGTACAAGCATTTCCTAGTGCACTGTGGGTTTATTTATAATGACCCCAATGAGAATGTAGTTCTCATACCCACTAACAGTAAAGTGGGTAAATATTCACACAATGGAATGCCACACTGGATGTAAAGTGTCAGGCTACTGATACACAAAAGAACACAGATGAACTTCACGTTCAGGCTATTGTGTGGAAGAAGCCTGTCTTCAAAGGATGAGCCTCAAGAACAAAGAAAACTAAGCTATGATCACAGAAGTCAGAAGAGTAGTTACTTTGGGGAATTGGTATTAACTGAGAAGAGGTTTGGGGGAGCCTTCTTGGGAAATGGAAATGTCCTAAATATTGATCTGAAATGTGATTACTGAAATGTACACATATGAAAAAGTTTAGCTAATTGCACATTAAAGACTTGTGCCCTTTGTCCTATAAAGTCATCTTAATGAAAATATTAAAGAATTAAAGAAGGAAAGAAAATGCCTCTTTGGTGGTCCAGAAAGGATGCGCTGGGAGAGGAGCTTGCTTGGCTTTGTAAATGAGCTTACCACTGGGCTCCTTTGCTTGTCTGGTTTATTTGGCCTCAATGTGTGAGGCTTGTGGTAGAAATAATTAAACACCAACTTCATTTTATGCCTGTATAATGTTATTCCTATAGCCATTTCTATAAATAAAACCAAAAGTCTCAAAATTACCAGCTACTAGAATAGTCCTAGGCTCAATTTTTGAATGATGCTTTTGTTTTTCATCTCCTTATTTTACAATTAGGCAAGGAACTTACTGTCTTTTATGCTCCAGACACCATCTTCCAGAATGAGTCAGATAACTCTGGGCTGACATGTATGGGGGATGAAGTGGTTAAAGCCACTAATAATTCTTGCAAAGGATTTCCATGAACCATAAAACTTTCTGAAATGTTTCCATTTAAATACAAGAATCCAATTCATTTGCCCAGGTATCAGATTAGCCACATGAACACATTTATGGTTTTCTGGTTTTCGTGCAGATTTTCTGCAACACAACAGGGATCGGGTACCTTTCTTCTATTATTTTTATGCTTATTCTTAATAGTGAAGTAATATTATTCTTGAGAATTACACAGTTTAAATTTAAAGTAAGCAGTGCTTTAATTTGAGATGCACACAAGCTATAAACAAATGAGGAGTCAGTGAGCAAATGGACTTGATATTTGAATGTTATCAAGACAAACTCGAGATGCAGAGATACTGGATCCCAATCCCAACTGGGTAATAATTCCTAATTAGCACTCTGAGCTAGAGGATCAGATTGGTTCTTCTCAGTTCAGTCAAGATCAATGTCAATGAAGTGAAATCAGAATTGACATGAGTTTGTAATATTTGTTACCCAGAATGGGAAACACTATGGGTCAGTGCCCTAATAGAAATTTTGTCTCCCCTTTAGAAAACATGTTGCAGAGCAGACAAATCGCTTGACCAACAGAGTCAGAGACAACAGTGTCCCACTCAACGGCAATGGCAGAATGGACCCCTTCAAAGATCTCTCCACAGTCCTGGCAACAATCCAATCTCCTCTAACAAGCTCTGTGAGTCTCTCACTGGAGGGCTTCAAGCTACAATGTGTATTGTTTGAGTTGTTCCCTTCACCCCCATTTTAAAATCAGGTCTGTTCCTTCATTGACCATGACAGAATCAGCCTCACCCAGTTTAGAACCTTACTGCAACCATGGCTTCTGTGGCAATTCAGTCATCTTTGCTGCATGCTGGACTGTTACTCTTGTCAAGTACGAGTGCGGATGATAGGAATTCTCAATTATGGATTTGAGTTCTCCCTCAAATAACCTGAGGCGATTACCATTGCTAAGAACTGGCATGCTCAGTATCCATTCCTGTCATCCCTATCGATCATCCTTCTTCCTGCTAGTACCAACCCCACTACCTCGTTCTTGTCCCTGTTAGTCTTATTGAGCAACTATGGCGACCTCATGCAGACGGGGACAGAACACTGGCTGGCCCTGTGCCATCACCGTAGCAGGTTACGGATTGGACCATCGTGACACACAGGATTTCTATTGGCCATTCTTCAGAAGTACCATGGACCTCAGGGCCTTTCTTCATAGTCTATCCTAGTCTGGATGAAAATGTTCAGGTCGCAGCAACATGCAAGCCTCCACTGAAATATTGGTGACGGGGCATGAGGTATATCAGCCAGATTCCAACTCAGGAAGGGTGAGCATCAGGGAAAGAAAGAATTCTACCACTGAATTACTGATGACCAAGACCTTACTCCACAAGTTGAAATCAGGAGTTGAAATCCTGCCGTCTGTTTTCTTCCTTTACAACAGACATTGCTGGAAACAAGTTGCCTTCTCTCACTCAAACTCACTGGGATCGAGTCGATGGTGACTCATATTGACCCCGTAGGAGAAAGTAGAACTGAGTTTCTGAGACGATACATTTTTACAGGAGTAGAAATCCTTGTCTGTCCCTTGAGGAGAGGCTGGTGGTTTCGAACTGCTGACTTTGTGATTAGCAGTCCAATGTGTAACCACTATACCACCTTTTAGCCCTCTTCTAGGTATTAGGGATAGAGTAGCCAAGGTAGTCAAGGTCCCTATGTTATGAAGTTCACATTCTACAAAAAGTGCCAGACACCCCCTCCCTCCCAATCAGCAAAGAAGTACACAATTCCACATTTTTCTCCCTCCAACTTTCTCTAGCATTGTCCTTTTACACTTTCAGTTGCTGCTCTCTGTTATCAATTTTACTTCTCTTTTCACCTCCTCACTTATTTTAAGCATGATGGATGAGAGAGAGGAAAGACACAGTACAACAGAGAAACATAACCATAAATTCTTGCTAGTTCCTATCTTTCAGATTCATGAAAAAAAATCCATATTGCATGCATATTTCACATGCTGTGTTATTTATCAGATAAAACTTTTACCACTTATTTTTGAGTCAGAACTTCTTGTTGTCTCTCATTACCAGTTGTGTCTAAGTGACAAGCGTAGAATCAAATATTGAATACCCAATTCAGAGAAAGGAGCAGGCAAGGAGCTGCACGGCTTTCCCTCTGGCCCAGCCTTTCTGCACGGAGACTCGGGCTCCTGTGCCACACCCAGGACTACTCTTAAGCTTTTCAGTCTGCGCAATTTCATTTCTGCAATTTTTTCCCCAAAACGTATTTGCCTCTGCTATGTGTGGTTTGCTTCTGGATGGATTGTCCAGGATTGTAAACTCATGGAAGTTGGGGTCTTGTCTACTTTCATTCTTCTTGGAAAAGCTGAAGCCAGAGCCAAATGCTTTGCAAAATGATGAGCAATTGCAACGTGCAGATGGAAATGAAAAAGTTCTTGCCCTTCTTGAACAGAATGCCTCGGTTTTTTTTTTCCTGATCTCCCCACCCCACTCCTGAAAGCACTGCAGACATCAAAGTCTCATGCATGACCCAGTAGGAACACACGCTTGAATGTGAACAGAAAGAAAGAGAAATCAGAATACAAAAGCACAGTCACTGTGGTTACAACTGTGAAAGAGATGGGAGGATGAGAGCAAACATTGGAAAAGGAAGGCGGCTAGGAGTGTTGTACTGGAAAGGGGAATTTGGGATATTAGAGGCCTTGAGTCCTGTAAAATTTAGCACAGTTAAAGAAAGTGAAGATCAGACCAATTTGAATGGAGAAAATATTGAAACTGTCCAGGATTTTATCGTACTTGGATCCAAAAATCAATGCTCATAGGAGCGGCAGTAAAGAAATCAAGTGGACAGTGCATTAGGCGAAGCAGCTGCTACACAAGACCTCCTCCACGTGTTGACGTTATCAAAGATACGAAGCGTTAATGCATTTGAATTATGCTAGTGGCAAAGAATACAGAAATGACCATGGACGACCAAAAGAAGAAACAAATCTCTCTTGGAAGAAGACTAGCCACCATGCTGCTTAGAAGAAAGAATGGTGGGACTTCATTTAAGAGACCGAGGACGTGTTATCGGGAGAGACCATCAAGACCATCAAGAACATTATACTTGGCAAAGCAGAAGGTCTCTTTGAAAAAGAGGAACAGCCTCAACACGATGGAATGACGTGATCGCTCTAACACTGAGTTCCAGCATAGCAACCGGAGTGACGATCACACAGGACCATCGAGGGTTTCTTTCTGTTGTACATCAGGTCTCTGGGAATCAGAGCCAGCTCGATGGCACCGAACAAACGCCTGGGGCCGCCAATGCGTCTCCTGCACAGCCTTCACCAGATCTGTCACTGCTCAACGTTTGCGGGTTGCTGTGATGCTGAGCAGGTTTCAGCACAGCTTCCAGATGAAGACGGACTGGGGAAAAAGCAGTTCGACTATTTACGTCCTAAAAGTAGCTCATGGAAGCCATTTGGGTCACCCCAGTTAGCCCTATATGCATCATATAGGATGGCATGGGGCTGAGCAATGCTTTGTTCTTTTGTGCATGGGGTCTTCATGAATTATGGACCAACTTTTCAGCATCTGACAAGAACACATTTCCGCGACCATCAACATTTGCCTTAAGGAAGACCCCCTCATGTTTCTATGTCTCCCACTCCATTATGTCTAGAAAATAGAAACAAAGAGCTTGAGAAATTTTTGCTGATATTTTCTATATACCAGACGCCTTACACATGTCCCCTCATTAAGCACCTTCAAGACTCTATAATGTAGGGACTCCTGTCCCCATTTGACAAGTGGGAAACCAGAGGTTAGGCAAATTGACAAGGATCACAGAGTAAGTCAACGTTTGAACCACGTGAACCCAAAGCCTGGTTTTTGTATGCATCAGCATGCAAGCTAGATTTGAGAGGAGCTTGTTGTTTCTTTTCCTAATTCAGGTCCAAGTCTCTCAAGGCATTATGTCAGGCAAAGACAAACCGCTTGGTCATCACTAATGATTCGTTTGGAGGTTTTGCTTTGATTTTACCTTTCGCCCGGTGGTCATCAACCCTTTCATGACCCCGCCGTTGACCTCCTTTCCTTGACAGTGAATATAAAGATGTGTTAATGAACTGGATATTTGAACATTCAGATGGCTATGTTTATTTTTGTTGCAACTTTAAACTACACAAAAGCATTGCTGTTTTCTGTGCTGAGGGGCACCTGCTCCAGATTCTTTCCTAGTATGTGCTGTCTTGAGCAGGTGATCACTTGATATTCATCAAAGGACTTGGTTTCTGGCTCAGTCAAGGTCTGAGGGGGGACCTCCTGACATGAAAAATAGTCTGGTTTTAACTACCATTAAGCACTTCCCCCTGCGTTCAAAGACACCTCGTTTATCACACATACATCTCCATTGCTCTGAGAGGGGAAGGGACTGGTACATGTTTGGACTCTTAATTGGGTGCCTTGGCCTGAAGCCAGAGGACCGGAACAGATTGCTTCTGCAGCTTCCTTCAGAGTCACAAGTCTCTGTCCTCTTCAGCCTGTCACTCAGACAGACCCTTCTGGAATGGCAAGAATTGAGTAGGTGGTGACTGAAAGATTTTGAGAGCACGCTGAGTATTATGCGCTGTGGGGAGGAACTAAGCAATGTTCAATTCTCAAGTATCCAGGAAGCACAGCGCAAGTAAGTGATTGCACCGGCTGTGCAGCCTGTCACTTCTGGTGAACTCTTGACAAGAAAAGGGTCTGATCGAACACTGCGGGCTTTTGTCATGGAGTTTCGCTGAGTCTTGCAGAACATCGGAGAATGTGGAGATCCTGCACCGTTCTATCTCGTCGTCTAGTAAACACCCCTAAGGATCACAAATGCACTTGCTGAGGTGTAGAATTCACAGATGCTTTAAGACTTATTTCTGCACTTACTAATATGCTTGCTTAAATCTAATTGGATAATTTGAAAATGAGTACGATAAAATGCAAGCAGCATTTTCAATTAATAGCATAATTGGTTTTGATTGGCCATACCATCTGAGCTGCAAACGGAGTGAATAAAAACCCAAAGCACAAACGTTTTTCATTTTAAACTTGATAAGAACAGTCACCTGTTGACTAAGTCATTAAATAACTATGTGTAGTTACCTAATACACAATCGTGTGATTCATTGTAAGTGTGATTATGGGCTACGCAAATGATTTACTGAGACAAGGGAATGATTTCTTTGGTTTTGATGTGATTAACTTCACAGCAGGAGCCCAGGCAATCACATCGGAATGCCCAACACTCCAGTTCACGTTCACTGTTCTTTCTCTGCAGCCCAGGAGGGGTAGTCTGAGCTTCCACTCAGATGGACAGGAATCTGCCTCCTCGACAAAGTCTGGAGACCAAGAAAGTCCTTTGAGCTGAGCTGGGTTTCTCAAAGTTGCCTGCTGCTTCTCTCAACATTGTTCTTTCATTCCTGCATGATTCAAATTTGTGTATGAAACTAAAATTCTACAGAGTATGTTGACTTTTGTTTCTCAAGGAGCTAGTAGATATATAATTAAAATAACAAGCTGGAAAAGAATTATTTCCCTATCTTTCATTCAGTAGTAATAAAGATAGCTATGATAACAACAACAAAGGTAGGACTTTTCTGTTTGCTTTGTATCCAGCACTGGTGTAAACACTCTACGTGGACCAATTCAATTATTTCTCATGGCAATATAAGAAACAGATACTATTATGCTTTTATTTTACAGAGGAGGAAACTAGCTACAGATTGGGCCAAGGTCAATTTGTTCAAGGCTATGTCACTACTAAGAACTAAAACCCAGACAGTTTGTCTCCAGAAGTCCCACTCATAAACCCAATGCCACACAGGCATAATGACTGTAGGGATATAAATGTTAGGTGCTTAATTGAATCTGTGAGTTCACATAAGCATAGGGAGATGTCAAAGCTTTCCTTGGCAGTTAACTGTTTATTTACCCTTCTTGGGTACCCATCATGTCTTCTGATGCAGAAGTAATAGATGTTAATTCAGAAAGCTTTAAAAATAGAGAAGAGCACAAGAGATGGAAAGTAATTACAGTGCTATCTACTTCCCAGTCTTGGATAGATGGTGGATGGATGGAGAGATAGATACAAATGTATATATAAATTTAGGTATACAGATGTCTAAGCAAGGATCCATAAGAACAAGCGTCTATTTGATTTACTATTGTATTTCAAACTCCTATCAATGTCTGGTGCAGTGACTTATAAAAATTCAATAAATAGCATTTATTGAATTAGTCTAAGTAAGTAAATCCCTCATTTTCTTAAAATATTTTTCAAAAGCAGAGATGGGGAATGGGAGTGAGGGGTGTGGGTGGTGTGGGGTGGCTATACTAAATAGGAGGCTAATGAAGACCTCACTGAGGAGGTGATTTTGAGCTCAGACCTGCAGTTGGTGTCAGAGGGAGCCCGAAGGTGGCTGGTAAAGAATACTGCAGGCAGGGGAGGTGCAAGTGCAAGAGACTAATGCAGAAAGACAGGAGGTCAGGCTGGCAGGAGCAGAGTGATTGACGAAAGAGTGATGAGGGCCAGGAAGTGCTGAGAAGTTAAGAGGTGTCAGGTTGTGCAGAGCTTTGTTAGAGCTTTGGGAGGGCTTTGACTCTGACTCTGAGCGGCTGGGAGCAGTTGAAGGGTTTTTCAGGGAGTCGAGATGGGAAGTGAATGAGTGTGTAAAGCTTCGCTCTGGATGCTTTAGATTTAAAATATATTTTGAGGTATAATAAAGGGGTAAGGCTCACAGCAGTGAGGCTAGCTGGGAAGCCAGTTGATCAGGGAAGTCAAGCCAGGAGGTAAGACGTAGCTTGGGTTGGGGCATTTGCAGTGGTGAAGGGAAGGAGCAGTATGTTTTGAAGACTGAGCCAATTAGATTGGTTGATAAATTAGATATAGGACAGGAGAATGAAAGATGAATCATGAAATGTCCCAAAGTTTGGGACTTGAGCAACTGAAAAAATGGGGAGATGAAGTGCCATTAATTAAGCTGGAGGAGCGTGGAAGGAGGACAGGAAGATCACGAATTTATTTATATACTGAAAAGTCTGAGATGTCTGTTAGACATCCAAGTAGGCAACTGAGTATATAACTCTGGGGAACAGCTTACTGAGTACAATGATGTTATTGCTTCGTTATAAAATTGAGAAAAAAAACATTGAGATGATCTGAATAACAGGACAGCTCACTTTTTAAATTGAACAATTCTATTATGAATATTTATGAATGTTCTCTTATGTGATCAAAATAGGTGTACCTATGTTTGTATACTTGATACATATAAAATAAGTCAACTCTTGAAGGTCAGTAACCTGGTTAAACCATATACTAAATCTACACTATAGTTATTTTGACTCTTATTGAAAGATGAGGTAACTAAGATCTCGGTGGGGTGGAATAACTTGTTGAAGGTTAGCAGAAGACTGAGATACAAATAGAGACTCTCAGGGCTTTTCTCTCTCACACTATCACTACCTCTACTGTGACATTAGACTTTTCTGGGACGATGACAAATCTATAGAAAGATTATTGCAGCTAAGTATTCTTTAAGTATGTCAGGAATAGCATCTATGTCACACCCTATACATTGCATCACACAGAGATGCGCAACTTCGACCTCATGGGATCACTTAGAGATGGCATCAATCCCATATCGAGGCAATCCTACCACAGAGATCATCTCCTCAGTGTTACATGAGCGATCTCTTCATCAATTCCCCTGCATCCTTTATGTCCTCTGGATCCTGGTTTAAGGTTACTGACCTTTCTAATCCCCAGGCAACCAGAACCCATTGATCTGAGCTGATGAACTAGAAGGAAATCATTCTTTATTCACAGGGCTTAACCTTTTGAAGTCCCTTCAAAAACCAATGACAGTGGGTCATGGGAGAGGATGAACAAAATGTAAGGTCATTGCAAATTCCCTTAGAATCATGGCAGTTTGACTCCAATGTTCCCTCTGAGCCATCGCCGGGGGCTCGAGCTATCATAGAATTCTTTTGAGGGAGCCGACAGAGGAGGAATAGGCAAAGGAGAAAGAAAAAGCTTTGAGTTCATACAGGAAAGCAGATGAGTGACCGCTGGCAGAATGTATATTTTTCATCTGCATTCATTTTTAATGAGTACCAAGAGAATGACTCAAACAACCTGATTTGGGGAAAAGGTGGTTTGTAAGCAATGCATACTGCCTGGATGGTGCTGCTAGGTCTAGTCATATGAGCCACATTCAAAAGTTGTTTACTTAAAAATTAAAAATCATGTAAGTTATTTACTTTGGGGTGCATTGTAGGACGTGCTGCCCTTCAAATCCTCACCTTGTGTGCACAGTGGTCATATTTTCATCCATAAATCTTATAAAAATGCTTCTTCCATGGCAGTCATTGTGCTAGTTGTTAGTTGATGTTGTGTTCATTCCAACTGGGTGGCCTCGTGTGTGCAAAGCAGACCTGCTCCAGATGTCAAGGCCATGACAGTGCACTTTCAGGTTACCAGGGCTATCTTCCAAGGCACCCCTGGGTGGGTTTGAACCATCAAATGTTTGGCTAGTGGTTTAACCCAATGGCGTCACCCAGGGACTTCTAAAACAATGGCAACATGCTTAAAGACTTTCTATCAACCAGACTCATGGCCAAGAGCTTTAAGGAACAGTGCTGAAAACAAAAGCCCTGTTTCCTACTCTGAGGTCACACCAGTAGAAAAATGAGAGCAGAAATTTGATTCAGAGGCCAGGTTGAGCTCTTTTCAAAATCATGTGAAGATTCTGGGCCTGCTCTTCAAAATCATGAAAAGTAAACACCCAGCATTCCTGTCCACAAGCTTAGGCAATCTTCTCGAGTCTGACCAATTGCTGCCAAACATACTGACCTGAAGGCAGCAAGAGAGAGGGGAATGGAAGGGCAAGGGGGAGGAGTGAGAACTCTGAAAGCCTAAGGGGAGCCTAGGCTCCTCATCTGGGCTCTCCCATACTCCAGCTCATCTGTCTCTGCTCTGCTTCCTTCAGCAAGGAAATACCTTGCAGGGATTTACATGATAAAGAATTCGTGCTGAAACCTAGTTTGTGATCCAAATGGGTTTTTATAAAGGATAGAAGAAGTTTCAGATGTTACAGTAACTGAACACAAGCACCCTCATGGCATTGCACAGCCACATGGTGACCTGGGGGTGAAGGGGGTGGGGTGGGGTTTGAGACAGAGAGAGAGACGGAGGAACTGAGCAGGAGCAGCTGGAAGAGAAGGGGGTGGTCTTGAAGTTCCAACCTCTTTAGGGTCTTCCACTGGGAGGTGTGGTCAACAGCACTAGTTGTGCCCCTTGGCTGAATTAAGCCCACCTGGCTTAGATTGGGATCCACCCAAGATGGTATACCGTCACTCTGACTCGGGGCAAATTTGCACATTCCCTTTAACCTTTATCAGATTCCAACTTCCTATAGGGGACCCCTAGGCATGGAGAGAAACAACCCCTTCTCCGGCTACCTAACAGGACCAACTAGGTTTCCTATCCTCCCTTGCTATGTCTTTCCCCCACTCTCGGCCCCACAGTGGAAGGGAAGACTACATCACTCAGAAGTTGGCTGATGATGGGACAAAAATGGCCAGCCCAAACTGTCACAACCTTGACTTTATTGATGCTGGTGGTTTAATTTAAGTGGATTGTGAGGTGCATATTCAAGGAAAATCCCCAAGCCTCATTTGCTGGGAGTTCTAATCCTTTAAAATCAATCCATCTCTCTGGAGATCCCTGGGGGCTCACAAAAATGATTCACTGATAGACTCCTGAGCAGTCAAACAGGGTAACTAGTCCATGCGTGTCACTATTGTTCATATGGAATATAAATAATGCTTCTGAGGAGTTAAATTTTTAATATTATTTCAATTCATCTACATTTTAGAATTGATGTTCAATACTGTTTGTGTTATACAGGATTCTCTAGAGAAACAAGACCAGGACACTTATGATTAGATGATAGATAGATAGATACAAAATAAGAGATAAACAGCAAATTAGTCTATACAGCAGTACAAATGGCTCAGTGCAACTCACTTCCATTAGACAACTAATACACTGGCATTCCTTCAAGGCACTAGAGCCGGGTGCAAGTCAAGGAATCTGAGAGCTGAGTCTTCTTTAGAGCAATTCAGGCAATCCAGCCACAGGCAGCAAACAGGCAGCCAGGTGACAGGGTCCGACAGTTCACAGCTCAAACGATGTATGCACAAGTAGTGTGACGAAGCAGATCTTGAAGGAATCTTAAATGATAGAAACAGGTCGTGTCCCACAGGTAGTGTAGCTCACAAGTTGAGGCAGAGACCCAGCATAGGCAGCCACACACAGGTCCAATCATCTGAGAGCAAAAGGCCAGAAAGGCGCAGCTCTCTGCTCTTCAATTAAACTGCCCTTCAATTAATACCACATAGGTTCATTGGCACAATAGACTACCTATCACATTGTCATTTTAAATATGTCTGGAACAATCTGCAGGTGTGCTCCATTTTGTCTGCTCTAACTTTTATGAAGTTGTGGAGCAGGTCTTCTCTGTCCGCATGGCTCACCATGGGTCCAAAGAGTCTCAGCATCAATGAACAGCAACAAGAGCAATGACTGTCTTGGACTGAGCATCTTCATAAACTTTATGGACAAAAATATAACCACACATCTGTGCACACAATGCGATGATTTTAAGGGAGGCACATCCTACGAGGCATCAACAAGTAAGTATCTTGCAAGATTTGAGGGAAAAATGTCTTTTATTTTTAAGTAAATAAATTTGGACAACTCAATGTCCAAACTAAACGTTCTATGAGCATAAAATATCCAATGGATTTACTCACCAGATTTTGAAGACTTACTATGAGATAAAACGGTAAATTATCTCGTTCGTAATGTTTTATTTGATTTTATGTGAAACAATAGTATTGCCATGGCTTGAATATCCCCCCTCCCCATATGACGGTATGAGTGTTTTTTCAAGACAGCAAAAGGATTCACTGTAGGGACTTCCAACATTTTGTATCAAGAAGAAGCAACATGGAAAGGGCACAACCATCTGGAAAACAGTTTGATAGTGGCTCAAACAGTTGGCCATAGAATTACACATGTTCTAGCTGTTCCAATCATAGGCATATACCCAAAAGATGTAAAGGCAGGGACACACACACACAGACAAACACACAAGGACACTAACGTTCACTGCAGCATTTTTCACAAGAATCAAACAGAGGAAAGAACCAAGCTGTCACTAACAGATGAACAGATACATAAATCGTGGTGTATACTTAATAATACACTATTCTGCAAACATAAGGAGCCCTGGGGATATAGTGAATAATGTTGCTAACCACAAGGTCAGCAGTTTGAAACCAGTCCACAGCATAAAGATAGGGCCTTCCTACTCCCATGAAGAGATTTCAGCTTTAGTTTCGAGAACCCACAGGGACAGTCCTACCCTGTCTGGTGAGGTGGTTATGAATTAGAATGAACTTGACAGGAGTTTTGAGTTTGGTTTGGTTGTTTTGGATAATCCAGTCATAAAGAGAGATCATGTTCTGAAGAAAGCTACCCATACAACTCGAAAACATGTGGACCGAGAAAGATCAGTGGCAGAAAGATAATACCATATGATCTGATTTATTTGAAATATGCCAATACCTTAAAACCAAAGACTCTTAATGGCCCAGGGGGAATGAGGAAGAGGGAATGGCGTTTATGCTAAGTGTGGTAGGATATTTGAGAAAGGAAGTGTTAATGGGGGCTTGATATGAAAGTTAGCACCGTTGTCATGGAAAGGTAAAGTAGGAGTTGTACTGGAGAATGTTTCAGTGTATAAACTTTTACTACCATGTTTAAATAGGAGAGGAAAGGACAGGGGGTGGGGAGGGGGGGAGAGCAGCAGCACAGGTGCATTCAGGTTTGGTAACAGAATCTACAACCTTCAGAACAAGACCATGTGTGTGTGTGTGTGTGTGAGAGAGAGAAAGAGAGAGAGAGAGAGAGAGAGAGAGAAAGAGAGAGAGAGAGAGGTGTGGGATGTGTGAGCTCACACATCCATCCATATTTCCTGGCTCCAGCCATAGAGATTTTGTTTGTTTCTTCCACTTCAATGTCATTTAAAATAAAACACCCACTACATCACAGCACACCAGAGGCGGCCTGCCAGCGGACTTCAATGAACTCCCCGATGGCGGTAACTTGAGAAGCCAGAGCAACAAGAGAGCAGAATTCCTCCGGGGACACACTTCTGACACCAAGGAGGATCCTGTCTCTGTAGGAGGCCACCAGAGCTAGAAAATTCAGAGAAATCTTGCTCTTTGTGTGCCCCCCCCTTTTGATTTTTTAAGAAGACAGACCCGCAGCAACCTTGGGGCCAGCAAAAGAGTCTTGTTTAGTAAGCTAATAATAGGCACTGTGTGGAGTCCGCAAAGATAAATCCCCAAGTTAACAAGAGATTTCACCTGTGTTGAATTTTGCCTCATTACCCGTGGGGTGGAGAGGGGTGGGCGGAACACTTGGGGAAAGAGTGTTCTGAGGTTAATTTCTCCATTTGAGAAATAAGAGCCTCTCGTTGGCACAGCGGTCAATGCACTCCATGGTGAACCCAAAGGTGGTGGTTGCACACACACACACACACCCGTCTCTCTATGGGGGTTCCATTGCGCTGCACCATGGAGGACTTCTCCTCTGTCCTAGAGGGTGGCTCGAAGCCACAGCTGTCTTCAGGGCCCCAGGTGTTTGCTTTCTTGGGTTGACAACGAGTAAGGAGTGAGCTTCGGCAGACTCCATTTTCACCAATGCGGGGCTGACGAAGGATGTCACCCTCCAAGTTCACGACAGGATTATCACCCTCGTAACATGGGTCGATGACCCCATGCCTACCCGGGACAAAGGCAGGATATAAACTTTAAAGGCATTCCTGGAGAAAGGACTATATTTTTAAAGAGGAGCATTGAGTTCAGGTAGCTTTTGCCTGGCTCATTGTGTTTCTTCAGAGAATTCGTGTTGCTGGGTGAAGTGTGCAGACTTCCGCTCACCCATTCTGGAAGTGTTGTCCTGGCCTCTTTCCATCTTCCTCTTCCTCAGTTACCTCTAATGGAGGGTCACATATGTTTGTGTAGTGAGATCCTAACAGTCTAGAAGAATGAAGGCATAATTTGGGGGAAGGGGTGCCAGGAAACAGAGCACCTGAGACTGTGAGCCTTCAAAACCAAACTCCTAGACGCCACTCTGGATGTACCTCAAACCACATGTGTGTTAGGGAGACTAGGTGCTAACTGAAATGTGATGAAGGTCACCTGATACATTTGCTCCTTGACAAAATGGGCCACGCGGTTCCAAGTTTTTAGGTATGGACATTTTATTTGAATATTACATTCATTTTTTAAAAAACACCATGAATTGGCAGCAGTATTTCAGTTAACCGTGACTTTGAAGGGGGCTCAGCATGCAGGACCCAATGTCTTGCAAGGAGGCAAGTGGGGAGTTGAATGTGACGGAGGAAGAGCCAGGTCTGTGACCTATTGATGAGGGGGATCGGGAAGGCTGCACTAATGCTGGTGTGATTGAGTTATAATCGAACTCAATCATACTGAGACTCCCTTCAATGTCAGCAACTGATGTAAATTAAAGTACCGGATTCTTTTGTGATGGGTCCTGTGCATTTAATGAAACATTTAGGTAGTTCCAGTCTGCCTATGCTGCTTTAAAAATGAAGATATACATGCAAATGTGCTTTTACACAATGGCAGGATCGCATCCATTTGTGTGATACATCATTCATCTTCTAGAGTGAAACATGAGTCCCTAAGGAAGTACATTAGGTCTACCAGAACTGAAATATCAATAGGCTTCATTTCAAATGCACTGTCCCAAGACAGTCAGCTAGAAATGCTTTCATTCTTTCTCTTGTCTGACGTTATAAAGGGATAAAAACCAGGCCAGTCGACTAGATCCTTGAATGGAAATCTTTCACTTGGATATTGTGAGGCAGTACTCTTAATATTGTCTGTCTTGCTCGTTGGAGATCTTAAGACAAAATATAGTGAGGCCATGTAGCCAGTTCACAAGTGTCTTCAGTTTTCTTGCAGTTAAATGGGGCCATGGAATATTCCATGCCTGTGGCACTGCTCATTTGGGTGGGTAAAGGCAGGTGGGGTCAGGTGAGCCATAAAGACCATTGCCATCCAGGCAATTATGACTCTGAGGGACCCCACAGGGCAGAGTGGTGCTGCCCCTCAGGTGTCCGCCACTTTGGGTCTTTATGGAAGCATGTTTCTCCCGAAGTTTCTGACCACTGACCTTGCTGTTAGTAGCTCAATTCATAACCCACACAGCAGGGTCTTCCTTCCAGAGTGAACATTGAGAAACAGGCCATTGAGATTACTAAGCCATTGTGCTGAAAGCTAGCTGATTTGAAGCTTACATGTGCTCAAAGACATCATGGCAACATTAACGGGGCAGGAAGCTATAACACACCCTGCACCCCTAAAGATCATGCCTTTGTGTGACCCCTTCCCCTTGAGTTTAGGCTGGACCTAGTCACTCTCATCCAATAAGCAGAATAAACAAAAGGGATGAGATGTCACTTCTGAGATTAAGTACAGCCTCAGGCTCCTTCTTGTGTTTGAGGGCTTGCTTGATTGGATGGAAAGCCCCCTCATATTGACGGGGCAGGAGCCTTCTAGGGCTCTGAATTGAATTCTTTACAGGCTGGTCACCAGTGGACCCCACGTGGAGTGTGACTCCTGACAGGTGTGGATGAGACACCAAAGCGGTTGTGCCAAGGTCCAGCAAAGGTCCTGCCCCTCACGTTCTCAACCCCATAGGCAGTTCACGCAGGACGAAGGAGGCAGAGGGGAGGAACTCAGAGATCTGTTTAAGCTGTGTGTGTCCCCCGTGGGCATTGCAGACTGGCTGAGGCTTTAAGCTCCGGCTCCATCACCCCTCCCTTGAGCCCTGACCATCATGGAGCAGTGACAACTTAGGTGGGGGTGAGGGAATAAAGCTTGGGCCTTAAACAACAGTGTGGAAGTATTTGTGAGCAGATATGGCCAGTCTCCTCGTGGAATGGCTTGCTGGCAATGGCTGTCTTTGCTAGGTAGATGGGAAAGAGCAGGAAAGAAAAAGAAAACTAGATCTTGGTGAGAGGCCCTGAGTTGTGGCCTGGAGAGGCAGCACTGTGTCCCCCCTGCCATGCGCCCACCCAGATTTAGTTCCCTTACTGCAGTGGTTCTCAACCTGTGCATCAAGACCCCTTTGGGGGTTTAATGAGCCTTTCATAGGGGTTGCCCAATTCATAACAGTAGCAAAATGACAGTGATGAAGTAACAATGAAAATAATTTTATGGCTGGGGGTCACCACAACATGAGGAACTGTTTGAAAGGGTCATGGCACCAGGAAGTTTGAGAACCACCGCCTTCCTTACAACTTACTAAAGGGCCAGTATGTGGTGCCTGGGTAGGTGGGCCCAGAGAAGAAGGGCAGTCAGCCTGGATGCCTGGGTGCTGGAACAGACACATGGGACCTGTGTGAACCTAGATGGGGGGCTGTGTGTGAGTCTGAGCAGATACCCTACACACACACACACACTTACTGTGGCATTTAATGGGTTCTGTGAACCAGCCACACCTGCACGACAGGAAGCCATGCTGGAATGCCCGAATTTGAGTTTCACACCCCTACTGGCATGAAGGACCAAGAATCAAAATTAAACCAAAGTATAGAGAAGTAAGGTTGATGTCCACTGCTTAGTGGCAGGGGTGAGACTGTAGCCACCCCAGAGCCTTCCCCTTGTCACTAGGGAAAAGCAGGGACAGGATAGAGGGAGAGGCAGCCTATTCCAGAGCCCACGCTGAAGGCCGCTCCAACCACAGGCTGGAATACAATCGCTCTATGAGCTCAAGCGGTCGCATTCAATTCCAAATGAGGATTAAAAAGCAACAAGAAGCTCTGGAGCAAGGCCCAATGAGAGAGCAAGTGTTGAATTCAAGAGATGCTGGGACTTTCAAGAGCATCAGGTGCATGCTGAAAGAATAAGTGGATTGAGCCCAGTCTGCTGAGCAACAGAAAGCCTCCATCTGTCCTGGATTGTTGCGACCATGTGCTCCCTGCAGGTGCGGGTGCTCCCCTGATGTGGACCCCTTTGGTTCAGTTAGCTCAGCCCTGGATTCTCCCTCCAGTAGGGTTTCCTGTTTGCTGTCTTTATTACTGACTCACACAAGATACCTGTCCTCCTGACAGAGAAGAGTAATGCATGTATTTTTGTGTCTGCTCAGAGATTGCTAGGGAAAAACTTCAGGGGTTTTTCTCATATGAGTTTGCAAGCGAAGTCAGGCATTCATTTCCTTTCCATACTGGATCATCAAACATGGTTTCTCCTCATGCCGCCATCTTTCAATGGACTTGATTCTGTGCTTTCACCAACTGTCTCCTCGGGTGGTGCCCTGTGCACAGCTGGAGCAGATGGGTTAGCACCCTGTCTGCCAGTAGCTGACCCCCCTCACCTGCTTCCCTCCAGCTGGGAGAGGGTGGAAGCTGAGGCTCTCAGCCCCACCCTGTACCTGGCCTGCTGCAGAGACATGGCCAATCACCAATCAACACTTGCTGGGGAGTCATTGCTGACTCCTGACCCCCCCCATGTGTGTCCCATGGGGTTATTAATGACTGTGCGCCTGTCAATCTGCCTCTAAGGCATGTCTTCTGAGTGCCTCCAGATACACCCAATCATTTGGTCAATCACTGATCCTTTGGTGGACCCTCTGCTTCAGCCACCATCTCAACTACTTAACACCACTCAGGGACTCCCAGGGCAAGGGAGGGACTCAGAATTATTTAATCCCAAAGTTCAACCTGTGGGATTATAAAGAGACTTCCCCAGCTTTGTCGCCCCCAAAGATAGGCCGAACATTAGAGGCTGTTTGCCACCACTCGGTGGGAGGTCAGATGCTGAGAGATATTCTCCCTGAAGGTCTCTGGTCCATGGTAGGGGGGTTCACACCCTACTGATGATTTCCTTGGAGAGCCAAAGAACAGGCCAAACCTACTCAGTGATATCCAAAGTGAGGCTGCCATCCTGAATCTAGACTCCGCCCCTCTTGTTCCACGTGTCCTCTTAATGCCTCCCCTTCCTATTGTGTGTATGTCTCTAGATTGTCCCCCTCATTGCTGTATCACCTATTGTGCGACCCTCTCCTATGACGTATGGTTACCTGTAGTCACGCCCCCAAGTAGATATAAGCCTTGGTGGGAAAGAGATTTCTCTCTCTTTGCCACCTCTCCTTCCCCAACTCCTCTCTGTCACCTCCCTCTCCCCTGTTCCCTTCCCCTCTGCCCCCTCTCCTGCCTTCCTGGCCATGCTCTGTGTGGACCCGCCTGTTGAGATCATGGCCCTCCAGTAGATGAGCATGTGTCTCTAAAATGTGTCTGACTCTTTATTTTATTCTCTTGTTGTTCTCTATGACTTTATTATAATCTCCCTATATTATAACCGTTCAATTGCACCTATCAAACCCGTGATTAGTGGTAGGGGCCGGCTTCCCTCACAGAAACTAGTTCCTCTGGAGTTTATGTCCGGAGCTATAGATGAGCCATCTCTGGCAATACTCAGACAAGACTTCCTTACACACTTTGGCAGGTCCAGATGTAAATTTTCATGGACTATGTCTTCACCTCCAAATACTTTATTTTTTACTCCCTTTTAGGTGACAATGGCTATGAAGCGGATCCAAATTCCATTTGTTACCTCTCTATCACCATAAAATGTTACAGAAGCAAAAGCCTAAATGTACCAAGAACACCCTTTTCCTGAGAAGAACATTTTTTTTCCTGTGCTAATAATAATTACCTTCCTCTGATGGACTGTTCTGATCAAATTAGCTATTTATCTCATTCAGGGCAAGCCAACCTATCTGCTTAGCATTGAGTCACTGTTCAGTTAGCGTGACATGTGGTTCAATGCTGCTGTGCACATCAGAAGGGCACACTGCTTGTCTGAGGCCATCGAGGCAGCCACTATGGCAACCCTTCTTGCCATAAAGGTCCTTCTGGCTGACCCTCTACTTCACCAGGTGTGATGTCCTTGTCCAGGGACTGCTCTCTCCTGACAACATGTCCAAGGGAGCATTCTTACAAGACAGATTTATTTGTTCTTTTGGCCATGGTTGTGTAGTGAGTTTGAGTCGGGATTCTCACAGCAGAACCAGCAGTTTGAAACCACCACCCACTCCATGGGATAAAAATGAGACTCGTTACTCCCCTAAAGAGTTATAGTCTTGAAAGCCCACATGGGCAGTTCTCTGCAGTTCTGTAGGGTCACCGTGAATCGGAATGGACTTGATAGTCACAAGTTATCCAGACAGAAACACTCTTAGTTTCCAGAATAAAAATGATGAAAAATGCCAGTGACACTAATCCTAGGATAACGAAATAGGCACACAAACCTCAAAATGAAGACAGATGAAAATACTTAGGTGTGCGTTTTGAAAATCGTTTGCAATACAGTTCAGCAAAATTCCAAGTGATCTCTGGCTTAAGCACAGAAGAAAACTCCAGATGATAATCCAGAGGGTTAAATGGTTATCTCTTCCTCATCCACAGGTACTGGTAGAACAAACAGGCATTTAGAGGACAGTCTTTGCCTGGAAATTTTAATGAAGCTCTGTGAATCAAGGAACCCAGGCAGCACAATGATGGTGTGCAGCATTGGAAGCCCCATGAGGCAGACTCTTCTGCACTAGAGGATGACTATGAGTTAGTATGGACTCCACAGCTGTAGAGGTTTTAGCGTTCTTGAGTTGGTTAACTTTCCAATATGGCTCTGGACAGGATAGGCGACAGGCAGGTGGATTCCCTTAGTTTTGCAGACAGGCTGCTTCAAGATGTCACTGTTTGTGTTTCCTTTCACTCCCCCCCAAATCATCTCACCCCAATGGAGTACGCTGAAGGGTTTAATCGCTCAAGAGCTGTGTAACGCAGCACAAGCAAGCCAGCCTTCCGAACCTCGATTCATTTCTTCACAACCAGGTACCCGTCTGAGCTTCAGACACGAGCACTTCTAGCTCCCCATGGAGGGCAGGCCTCCACACGAGCTTCTCAGTATGGGCGATCATAGTACCATCTTCCTGGTTACTCAGAAAACGGGCAGGAACCCGTTTTCGCCATCACTACATTCTGTTCATCATCAAGAAATGCCACCCATGTGAGATCAAAAGGACAAAGGTCAGAAGGGTTAGGAAAGAAAGGAGAGGGAGAAGGGATGTTTTCTTGTAGTGGCAGTCATGAGATGAAACAAAACGGGGGTGGGGTGGGGGCATTATTGGATGGAAGCTGATTTGCTCTTTAAACCTTCACGTAATGCTCACTAAAAAGGGAACAGGAAAAAAATGCCAATTTTTCTCTAAATACACCTCGGGTCTAATAACTGCCTGGACTCTCTGTTGCCACCACCTTCGTCTACTCACTGGTATCTGGACTCCGGGGCTGAATGTGGTCCACTGGTCTCTGCCTGTCCCCTCCGTGTGGTTCTCCCCAGTCAGGATCTTTTCATACTAAAGGCATTTGCTGCCCAGGCTGTTTCCACGGCCTGGCTGCTTTTTCTTGACGTCTTAACTGTCTTTGGATTTTTAGGCATTAGCTTAATGTCACAGCATCAGAGGTCACTCAGACCACCATCTCCAAAGGTAGGTCTCTCCTTGTGATTATGTCAACCCCTTTGTCGCTTCTTTCAGAAACAGCATAGGTTTATTAATGGGTTGACATAGCCTTGCTGGTTTGTGCTGGGAGAGCAGTGACCATGGGCATCCTGCTTCTCTGGTCTCCTCAGGGTCTCGGCCAGTGCAGGTCCTTTGAGAGATGCCCCAGAAATATTTTTTGACTACAAAGAAAATTGAGACCTGTTCCGTCTGATTCTGGTTTTGTTGACTCTGCTCCTTGCTGATCTCCACTGAGCACAGAGAATTCCTCCTGTGTCACAAAGATTGAATTGTGTTCCCAGGCCCTCATCCACCCCCCCACCCCCAACCACCCAAAAGGTATGTTGAAGTTCTAACCCCTCCATGGGGAACTGTGACCTTGGAGGGGAGAATCAGTGTTTTTCAGTATACAGTTGACAGTCACATGAAGGGAGTCCTACCAAGTTGGGAAAGCCCTATTCTTCATTTTGGGGAATGCTGCTTTATAAAGGTGACACACAGTGAGGGACAGATGATGTAACATGGCAAAGGAGGAAGAGGCATCTAAAAGCATTTAAGGATTACCAGTGGCTACCACAAACCAGGAGAAAAGCTGGGGCAGTTCCTCACCGCAAGCTCAGTAGCTTGGTCTGGTCTTGATGGTTACAGATCTACTTGTGCTAGCACGTTATGGCAGTCCAAGGAAGGAAGGCACCATGGAAGTTCATAGAGTCACCAAGTGAATCACAGTCTACTTAGGAATATATATGGAATCACAAGGAAATGTAAAGGCCACAAAACTGAAAAGCCTCAGCGCCCGCTGGTCATTAGTAACTTTGGTCCCCTAGCCTATCATCCAGGATCAAGTGCAGGTGTCTGCTTTGCAGTCCCCACCTTCCTGTATCACCCCAGAGTGCTCAGGGGGCAAAACCATTCCTGTGGGAGACATTGGGCTAGAAAGTATAAACTCTCATTCAGAGATGATGGGCAAACTCCTGCTGGTTGTGTGAGTCTCTGAAGGAGTTTGAGAGCTGGGAGTGACCAGGTTCTGTAAGAGCCTTTAACTAATCTTCTCGCTGAAGCAACACAACATCACACTGAGTATGTTACACGATGTTAAGTACCCACTGGTAGTTGGGCTATTGGTAGTATGAAACCAGACAGTGGTCAGCTGATGTCTTTGACTCCTCTGCCAGCCCCTTTCCCAGGCTCTGCACCCCAATATTTAGGGGTTGAAAGCTGCACTTTCAGGAGGATTGAATGCAACCATTAATTTGATTTCTTCTGGATGATTTAAGGGCTGGGTGTTTTCCTTGTCTTTAAAATTTCCTTTGTCACATTATTAACTTTAAATCATACCTTTTACTTGGTACTTGAGGCTCAACTTTTTAAAAATTGTTTTTTTAAAAAAAACATTTGAAAATGTGTGCTATTGTTTCATTTACCTCAAGGATAAAATATTCATACACAGATGATTTTGTATTTACAATTCTTTTTTTCCTTTATGCATTTTGCCTCATAGGCTTGGTAGTACAAGAAGTCTTCTATGAAGAATATGAAGAGTATATTATTTGTTCTTTTGTTATTTGTTTGTTTTGTTTGATGGGCAGGGAGGAGCACTTGATGAGAAGTAGGTTTATTTATCACTATACTCATAATTTTAAGACAAAGACTCATTGGCAAGAATGGAATCAGATGAATGGGATGTCTGAATACATCTGCTGAAACTTCATCCACTGATGAAGGGTTGTAAGTTCACAAAACCATGTTTTCACATCAATCCATTTCTGTACTTTTCCTAGAACCATGTTCGCTCTACTACCTAATATTTGAGAAACTTCATGTATTTCATATAATCCTCACACCAATCTGATGTTTATTAGAGCCATTTTATACCTAATATTGTTATGTCTCCTTTTCCTAATTATACAGGGATTAAAGTGAAATGTGGCCAACCACAAATATTTATCCAAATCTCCAGTGTTTTACAAAGTGGGTGATAATGCTCCTTGGCTGAAAGGGCAGCCACAACCCTTTCTCTTGACTTACAAATGGTTCTAATTGCCAAGGGGTCACTGACTAACGGGTTTCCTTTCCTAAAGCGGTAGCAATAGAACACAGATGTTTGGGGACCTATGCTTTACCTCTACAAGGAAATAAGCTATTCTTTAGAAAGATGGCCTTCTTTCTACTTTAATTTTTTCAGTGAAATCATTCTGCCATGGCACACACACACATACACACACACACATATATATACACACATACATATATATATACACATACCATATACTGTAAATTATGTAAAATTCCTCTAAGCTGCTTTCTTGCTGGTTCAAAAATAATAAAATGTAGTATCTAAATTTCATCTGGTTTGCTTTCCTCCCCTTCAAATATTTGTTATAAGAGCTTTTTGCTAACAACTACTTCAGCCAGTCCTCTGAACTATGTGAACATGGTAAATTTATGCACCAGACCATCACACACACACACGGTTATCTCAGGTAATGGTACATGCAGCATGTAAATTAAGTTACTGCACCTCCCTCCCAATTGATTCTTCGGAACCATGAGTTGGGGCCAGACACCGGGCTCCCACTCCATCAGCTGTGTGGTGAGCTGTGTCCAGGTGCATAACACAACACCACCTCAGCGATTTGATTTGATTTGATTTGCTCTGTTACTCTTTTCCTTGTCTTTTTTTTTTTTTTTTAATATAGCGGCTGGGATTTCTCTTTGCTTCTAATCCCAACTATTGCTCTTCAGACATGTAAGAGGTTGAGACCCACTGCCCTATGCTTCAGAAAAAGAACTAACAGCCCTCAGACTGGTTCCAGCTCTGTCCCTGGAGTACCTGGCTCTTCAGGAAAGCCTGGCGTCAACATCCCCATCTTCCCTCCCCTCTGCGGGAGCAGGTTGCAGGAACACGTGCAGTTACAAACTGCACGAGGTTATGCCCAGAATCTAAGATCTGGGGCTGAGAGGGAAGGATCAGTGGTAGTTAGTGAGAGTTTCCAGAATGTG
>PVJH01029475.1:0-25989 GCA_004026705.1 Nesogale talazaci
CCCCTGTGAAAAGGCCATTCGACCCCCAGGTTGAGACCCGCTGCTATGGGGGAAAGAGAGGTGGCAGGTCAGCTGTCACCCCGAGAGGCAACCGTGGTTTCTGCTTCCCCGCCCTGCGTTTCCCTTCCTTTCTTTTCTTCTTAGGGGTGTTTTCCTGTGTCGGCAAAAGGCTCCACAATGAAGATGTGTTGTGTTTGTAATCAGGAAACAGAGTCAAGTGTGTGCCCCTCAGACGCAGGATGGAAAGATCGACGGTGACTCACTGCCTCCTCCCCTCGGAACAGGCTTCTTTCTCCCAGCTTGGCAGTGACGATGGAAAACCCTGGATGAGCCGGGCCAGCGGTGGCCCCTGGCTCCCCAGAGCGGAGCTCCCTGAAGGGCAGGCCTGACCAACAGAGCAGGCCCCACTCCTTGTGCACACCTCGTCCGTCCCAGGTGCCCTTGGATCTAGAATCTGGAATCATCCTTTTTACTTAAAACAGAAAAACCCGGAAAGCACTGCCATGGCATCTGTTCTGCTCACAGGGCCCCTGTGGAAGCTGCCAGTGGCTGGAAACCCTGACTCCAGGAGACAACCTCGGCTTTCTCCCTCAGGACAGAGGTAGGCCTAAACCACCAACCCTGACGTTAGTAGCCCGATGCCTACTGACCGGATCATAAAGTGAACTAAGTGATTGAGATTTTCTACAATGTTATTTGTCATCGCTGCACACAGCTCATAGCTAAAACAGAGCCCAAGCCCCAGAGTACCACCAGAACTCCCATTGTGTGTGTGTGTGTGTGCGCGTGTGTGTGCATTCTCCATGTGCCATTGCCCTTGCTAAAACACTCATATTACTTTTTAAATTTGTAAAACACCAAGATAGATCCAAAAGCACAGACCATTGTGGGTACTAGCCCCCACAAGTGAGCGGATCCAAGGGGGTGGCTATTTAATCGAAGGATAAATTAAAGAGACATCAGACAAGATAAAACATGCAGGGACTCACCTACCCCACCATGACTTTCATAGCCAGGTCCACACACACACACACACACACACACACACACACACACAGAGAGAGAGAGAGAATGTATTTCTGACACCAACCTTTATACTCTTAGGGCATGCAAGCCCCCCTCATTACAGGTAACCATGTACATAACAAAGTGGGCTGTCCCTTCACCCTACAGGTCCCTGAATTCATTGAAGGAGTAACCTAACACTAGTACTTGTGCAGATAAGGAGGAGTGACTGTCCCCTGAGCCCAGAGAGCCCAGAAGCACATGTCTGCTTCTATAGTTAAAGCTGCCAACTGGCTAGCCATCAATCATGAGCTTGAAAGAGGTAACTTTAAGGTAGCGCTATTACGGGAGGTGATAGTGGGGAGCAATATTAATTATGAGAATGTGATTAGGACTCATCTCCAACTCACAAGGGTGAAGGCCTCTCTCCGCTCTGAAACCCAACCTTCCAGGCTTCTTAAGATATGTGAATAAAGGATTCGTCCACAGACACGCTCTTCCCGTTCTCTGTTTCCCACCAACCATGAGTAGCTGCTCATTAAAGCGCTCTCTGGTGGCAGCGTGGGCTACCAGTGGAGCTGCTAACTGCAAGGTCAGTGGTTCGGGCCCACAAGTCACCCCCTGGAAGAAAGGTGAAACTAACTTCTCCTGTACAGATTTAGAGGCCTCAGAGACTCACAGGAGCAGGTCTACTCTGTTGTATCGATATAGGCTGTCTGAACTTTTGCTATACGTGAGGCTGGACTGTCCAGAACAAACCATTAACACCCATCTATGTGTCAGAAAGAGTTTTCTACCAAAAAGTCGTCTTACACCCAGAAGGCGTAAGAGCATGCGTTGGATGCCAGCAGGGGCTCTCTTCTGGCTCACTAGGCTGCAGGCTGGTGACACAGAAAGGTGAAATGGGAAGCAGGAAGACCACAGGCCGGGGGGTGTGGTGTCCTGTGGATCCAACATCAGTGGAAACTTGGCAGGGCGCCGACAGTATTCTGAGTTGAGTGGTCTGCATGGGGCTACCCCAGGGAGCAGGCACAGAGTCCCAGCAGGCAGAAAGGGAGAGAAAGAGAAAAAAAAAATAAGGGCCCCCATTGGAAGCATCGGTGCTGGTATTGACTCTGTCACTCCATATCTGGGGAGTTATGGTCCAAATGCATGGGTAGGTACCAAGATTTAGCTTCAAGGCTGTTTAGAGAGGAACCCAGAAAGAGTTGGGAAGAGGAAACAATAGAAATGTCCAATACTTCCAGGTCCTGGAAGCATCATTGGTAAGTGTTGGACTGCTCACCGCAAGGCCAGAAGTTCAAATCCACTCTCTTCCCTGCAAGAAAAAGATGAAGCTGTCTGCTCCCATAAAGACAGACGTACAGTCAGATTCAGGAACCTACAGGGCAGTAACGGTTTGGAACCCACCAATGGCAGTGGGTTTGGTCTTGGTTTGGGTCATGGGCTGTGAGCAGCAATTACAAATAACATCGTCTCACTGCCAGCGAGGCTCTTGTCTGTTTTCGCACTTTTTCAGCTGTGAAGATGTATGGCTTTTTTTTTTTTTTAGGCATCACTGCCCTGGTGGTGGGAGTAGGAGGCCCAGCCTTTGCTCCTGTGAGCGGGAATTGAACCTCTGTCCCAGTGGGCCGCAGTCCCGCGCACAACCACTACGCCACCAGGGCTCAGCCGATGTATGGCTTTTACAGTCAAAAGAAAAGCCACCCGTTACTTGGGAAGCCACAGCACCTGTGTGCAGGCGATGCCTCAGACAACAGCACCATGGAGCAGACAAGGGCCCATAGCACCCCTACACGACCCCATAAGCTGCCTTGGTGAGTTTCCCAGGCTTTACCTGTTAATTGGGACGAGAAAGCACAGTCTTTTCCCTCTGAAGCGTCCGGTGGTTTCCTAACTCGGAATCACGAAGTCACCATGGCTTAGTGTGAGTCCCATAATTATGTAAAATCGATATACTTACCCCCAATAAAACAAGGCTCAAACCCGCACCCCACCCCCACCTCTCTCTCAGTCCGTGGGTTGTGTGGTCATATTTGTCATTTGGGCTTGCCTAGGCTTTCCAAGC
This sequence comes from Nesogale talazaci, assembly GCA_004026705.1. NCBI lineage: Eukaryota > Metazoa > Chordata > Mammalia > Afrosoricida > Tenrecidae > Nesogale > Nesogale talazaci. The sequence continues at coordinate 3,074 of PVJH01029475.1, forward strand.
GCTCAGCTATCAAGTGCTTTTGCTAGCTGGTTAGAGCAGGGAAGGAAGATCAGAAAAAGTTGCTAGAGGTGGTTTAAATGGGAAAAAACTCCCCAACGTGCGAGCTCAAGTCAAGTCGGGGACGCGGCACGTGCCAGAGCTTTGCGCAGACCTCGCCTCGGCTCCGCCTCCCGGCGCTCAAGACCCCGCCCCCAGCTTTCAGAGCCCACTCTGCGTAAGTTCCAGGCAGTTGCAGTCAGCCGCTCAGAGGCCACGCCCTGACGCATGAGACACGCCCCCTTACGCGACCCGGCCCTGCCCACGCGGTTACGACTCAGCGTCTCCCGGGCGGGCTTCCGCAGACAGCCGCTCAGGGCCCCGCCCTACTCCCCGCCCCCTCGCTGCGTCTCTGCGTGCGCGCCACGCCCTCCTCGGTCTTCCGGAGCCGGGCGGAAGGGCGGGCGCCAGCAAGACCACGGCCAAGGCCAGGGCCGCAGGGCGTGGCCCGCCGTGATCCTGTGCGCACTTCCTTCGCCGCTCTCGTTCGCCAGCCCGTGCGCCCCAGCCGCGCGCCCGCCGACATGAGAGACAAAGGGCCGGCGGAGCGCCCCAGAGGGAGGCGAGCGCGAGGCAGGGAAGACCAGCCCCGTTCAAAGAAACAACTGCCCCGTGTTGAAATCCGTGTCCATCTCCCGTTGACCTTTGGTGCTACCCCAGTACCCCGTGTCGCTGCCCAGCCAAGGTGTCCATCCTCGATCACTCCTTCACCTGAGGCCGCGGGAGGAAAAGTGGCAGAGCCCGGCAATCAGGACACAACCTCAAATTCGAAATCTCCCCCCCCCACGGTGCTACCCCTGGTGGAGAAGTGGTTTATGAGTGGATTTATGAGCCAAATGGTTTCAAACCACCGATTGCTCCCTGGGAGAAAGATGGAGTTTTCTATATCCATAAAGCGTTACAGTCTCCGGGAGGCACGGAGGGGCAGTTCTAGTCTGTCCTGCAGAGTTGTGAGTCAAAATCTCAATGGCAGTGAGTTTGGGCTTCTTTCTTTCTTTCTTTCCTTCTTTCTTGTGGTGCTAGCTGTGGGATCCATTTGCTCCACTGTCCGCTTTTTCTCAGTTCCATGCTGCTCATCCCTCTGAGCGGCAAGACCCTTCCACCCAGAGCTAAGACCCTTCTTCACTTTCAAGGCACCTAACCCAGCAAGCTCTGTCCCAGCTGTCTGGAAAGTCCATGCCCAAGGTTGGCACCCACTCTCCCTTGTTAGCCAGGACCTTCCCTTGGTCCAGCGTCCACAGAGGGGACAGGGAGATGGGGGCTTGGGGACGGACAGCTGGGCTAGGTGGGGAGTTGTACATGAAGGATAGACGTGAGTCCAGGAAGCCACCCCTGGGGCCCCAGCACCAGCAAGCCTGCCCCTCCAGCCTCCCATCTCCACCCTCTTGGGGCCATTCTTGTGCTTTTCAGCTGTTGTTCACTGTGTGTGGCTTCCCACGTTGGCACACAAAGGCCCATGACGCTCTCTTGGCAGCAAACAGGACCCAGCGAGGCCCCTGGCCCAGCCCGCCTGCAGGAATCCAGATTTTTCTAGCTTCCAACTGCACCTCAGAGAGGAAGCTGTGCGTTGAATTTTTTTTTTCTTTTGGCTCCCTATTAAAGAACAAAGCCTGGGAACTGGACAGTCCCCTCTGTAAACAGAAAACACATGTTTTTCTGAAAGAATAGGCTTTCCTTCCCCCCGGTTTCTTTCCCCTGGACACAGGCCTGCTTAGGCCGCTGGCTCAAGAGCAGGAAGGCCGGGGCTGGGCCTGGGGCCAGGGAGATGACTCATTGTGAAACCCCCTCGGGACCAGCAAAGCACCTTGACCCTACCTGGGTTGCTCTCTCTTGGGGATCTCGACTTCACACACAGGACAGAAGAGAGGCCAGCCGGGGGCCCAACTGCCAACCAGGCTGCTGTGTGGTCATGTGCAGGTTTCTTAACCTCTCTGAGCCCCAGCGCTATCAGAGGTCCGATGGGGATAACCCACCCACTGCTCAGAAGGAGGAAGAAGAGGCTGTCCTGCCTAGTCCTGGAAAGATGTCCATCTCGCAGCTCTCCTCTGACCTACAGGGTCACCACGAGTGGGAATCAACTCAGCAGCCTGAATTTGATGTTGCTTATCTTCAGGTGGTTAAGAGTTAACTGGTATGATGGGATGTTGTCCTGTCAGACACATAAGAAATCAACTTGGACTCTGTTGCAAAGCTGAGCTGTTTCCATGAGCGGCCTGGACTCTCTCCCTCCCTTCCTCCCTCCCTCAGAGAGGCACCTCCACCTCCCCCGCCCCTCCCCCGGCACACAAGTCTTGCCAGGACTCAGCCACCGCCACCCCCCACCACCCAATCTGGCACCCCTTTGGAAACTGCTGTCTTGGGAACGGAGACGTCCTTTGAATCTCCCCAGCAGGCTGACCTGTGTCTCTGAAGGGAGATTTGATTTGGGGAAGGAACCAGACGTCCTCAGGGCCAAGCCCGCTTTGAGTGCAGGCTGGCTGGGAGGCTGAGCCAGGGCTCTGGTCCAGGGCCCGGAAGTGCCTCGGCTGTGAGGGCAGGAGCCCTGGTGAAACAGGCAGGAGCCTCACCAGACCCTCGGCCACGAGGGCCTAGGGCTCTGAGCTCGGGCACCTGTGTTTGCGTGTGCTTGCGTGTGTGCACATCCAAGTGTGTGCATGAAAACACCAGCTACCCCGGCTCTGGCCTGTTAGTGAGACCAGCCACCACCAGACTAATTAGCCGTGGCCTCTTTTCCCTTCAAGTTGACCCCCTCCCCACTTTGATTTGGGAAATTCCCTTCCTTTCTGATACAGCCAGTGAGGAAGAGCTAGGGTGGGGGATGAGGCCAGGTTCCCTCTGGACTCTGGCCCTCACCAGTGGCCTGGGACTTCTCCCCCTCTCTCTAGAGAAATGGGATCAGGGTGGCCTGGGCATAGAAACTGATAAAAAGACATGGACCTGGGCACACTGACCACGCTGGGTCTCCCCTGTCAAGGGCCGAGAAGCATGAACCATGAGGCAACGCTCCAAGGAGCCCTGCTGTCGTGATTATGTGCTGCACTGCTGACTGCGAGGTCATGAGTTGAAGCCACAAGCTGCTCGGCAGGAGAAAGGTGAGTCTTTCCACACCCTTAAAGAGGTACAGTCTTGGAAAGTCACAGGGGACGTTCTGTCCTGTCCTGTCCTGAAGGACTGCTACACCTTGGAATGCGGTCCCCTCTCCCCTTCTTCCCCCTCCTGGGACTCTGTTTTCATGACATCGTCAGTCATGCCCAGGTAGGTCAGAGAAGCACTCCCTCCCCACAGTCTTCCTACGTGATCCCCAGGCCTTTCTTTGGAGTGGTTCTGAGTGGACTTGGGCCATCAAGCTTTTTGGTCAGCCACCAAGTTGCCTCAACACAGGGCCTCTGGGAAATCCCCTGGCTGACCAGACAGACGTCAGCACAGAGGCAACAGCCCAAAGCACTCCTGCGCAGTGAAGCAACTCAAGCTGTTCAACAAGACTGGACAGACTGACAGCTTTCAGGGTGCTCTTCCAGGAAAGAAAGGCATATCATCACCCACCTTGCTGGGGACTCTGCTGCGTGCACCTGTGACGTCTCTCATGAAAACTGTGAAGACAATAAGAATTAGTTGGCTTTCACAAGTCCTGAAAGCCAGACACAGGATGGAGGGACTAGGACAGATTTGTGGCGGCCAGTTGTTTTTCTTCCTGGCTGTGGCATGACGGTGACAGGGATGTGTGCGTGTTATCAAGACTCATTGAGGCCTGGACCCCAACTCGACCTTACAAGTCCGGCTAGCACAGAGCATGTACACGGGTACAGATAAGAGCTGGAAACACAGGAAATCCAGGAGAGATGAACCCCTCAGGACCAATGCTAGAGCAGCAACAACGGGAGGCTAAGGGGGAGGTGGGGGGAACCAATCAGTGATCAACCAACACTGATCAACCAAAAGTGATCAACATCCTCCCTGCTGGGGGAGGATGAACAACAGAAAAGTGGGTGAAGGGAGACAGTGGTTGGTGCAGACATGAAACAATTTTAAATAAATTATCAAGGGTTCATGCGGGAGTGTGTGGGAAGTGGTGGTGGAAAAGAGATGATACCAAGGGCTCATGGAGAAAGAAAAGGATTTGAAAAGGATGGCAATATATGTGCAAATGTGCTTGACACGATGGGTGGATGGATGGTGATAAGAGCTGTAAGAGCCCCAAATAAAATGATGTTTTTAAACAAATGACAAGTATTTGGTAAAAAATAAAAAGCGAAAAAAGCCTCAACACCACAAAAGCTTCATAGAGACCTGGGGGTGTGGTGGGAACAACTCACTATGGAATGGCACTGCGGCAGAGTTGAGATCCAGGGGCCCAGTGGATTCCAAGTTGATGGTCAACAGTTCAAACCCACCGGCTGCGCATTGGGAGAAAAAGAAATCTTCTGCTCCCGTAGATATTTAGTCTCAGAGACCCACGGGGGCAGTCCCAGTCCCTCTGCCCTCTCCTGCAGAAGAGGAGACCCCCAAATATTTCATGGGAAACTTTCACTATCTTTAACTGCTGCGTTTTCATAAAGTCTTTGACAACTCAGACCAGAGGATGTACACTGGTACAGGTAAGAGCTGGGAACCCAGGGAACCCAGGACAGAGAAAGCCCTTAGGACCCATCATGAGAGTAGCGATACTAGGAGGGGAAGGGGAAGGGAGAGGAACCAATCACAAGAATCTACATAGAACCCCCTCGCTGGGGGGTGGACAACAGAAAAGTGGGTGGAAGGAGACGCTGGACAAGGTAGAGATGAAAAAATAATAATTGATAAATTGTCAAGGGCGAGAGAGGGAGGGAGGGAGTGGGAAAACGAGGAGCTGAGGCCAAGGGCGCGGTAGAAAGCAAGTGTTTGGAGGAGGAGGATGGCGACAAATGTACAAATGTGCTTGACACGGTGGGTGGGTGGGTGGATGGGAGGGTTGTGATAAGAGTTGTACGAGCCCCCGGTAAAATGATTTTTAAAAAAAGTCTTTGCAAACCCCGTGTGTGTGGATAAGTGCGTGTGTGCCTGGGACCAAACCCACCGCCACAGAGTGGATTCTGACATGCAGTGAGTCTGAGGGTTTCCGAGGCTGTGGGTCTCTGAGGGAGCCTCATCTCTCTTCCCATGAGGGGCTGAGTTCGAAGCACCGAGCTCTCGGCAGCCCAGTGCCTAACTCACATTGTCACCAGGTCTCTGTCTCTCTCTCTCTCTCTCTCTCTCTCTCTCTCTCTCACACACACACACACACACACACACACACACCACATAATTCACTGACATGCACTAGATGCCAACTCAGACCAACATAATAGGACAGGGTAGAACTGACTCTTGCCAGTTGAAGCCTGTAATTTTTTTTTTACGGAGGCGAAATCCCCCTCTCTGTCCTTCAGGTGGCTGGTTTGGAATTGCTGACCTGACAGGCAGCAGCCCAGTGAGTAACCACCACCCCACCAGGGCTTCCTCTCATCCCATGCATAGCTTCAACAGAATCCCAAGGAGACTCTCGATAAAGCGGATCCAGTCATTATCTCTGGGGTCATTTTTGTTGTCTCTTTGGTGCTTTTCTGAATTTCCACTTTTTCCCTGTAAGGGACACTTCTGTTCTATAAACATCATTAAATAAAAAGCAAGCATATTCCTCTTTTTCCCCAGGCCGAGATTCCCTGGTTGGCTTGGTGGGTTAAGCCCTGCCCCGCTGGCCCCGAAACTGTGTGGTAGGAAGCCATGGGCAAAGCCATTGGATGCTTTGAGGGCCACAATCTGGGAACCCCACTGTGAGGGTCCCTGTAAGTGCAACTCAGCTGGACAGCAGAGGGCTGATCTTGGAACAGCTGGCCAGCTCGTGGAGCTGGGCTCCAGGTGGGAGCGGATCTAAGGGATCCTGGGTCCAGAGGAAGAGAGCATTACCCAGCAGGCAGCAGGACCTGAGCAGCCTGGATCTCCCTCCCCTCCTTCTCTTTCTGGCTTCCGTGTCAACCTGGGTGTCCTCAGGTTAAACCCACTTTGGGGTCCCCATGGCCACACAGGTCCTCTTTGCTGTGCTGAGCCTCTATACCCTGCCCCCCCCCCCACCGAGTGGCCCCCTTGTGTGAGAGCCCCGGAGCTGGCCACCTTCTCCATGTTTGGGGAAACAAGCCTGAGGGAGCAGAGTGACTTGCTCAGAGGGCACCCCATCCCTGGACTCTTGGTGCCTCAGAGGTCCCTCTCCTCACCTCTGGGCCCCTAATAGCTGATGGGGTGGGCCAGGGGCGGCCTCCTTCCTGCATCTGTCTGCAGTGGGCTTACCAGCTCTGTCTCTGAGGTCAGGGCTCTGGGCCAGCACTGCTGGGCCATGGCTACCCTTGGACCTGCCTTCTGGCCTCCTGGAGGTGGGGGTGGGGGGATCAGAGCTCTCTGGTGGCCCTGTCTCCCTGTCAGGGGTCCACAGCAGCCAGTGGGGATGAATAAGAGGTGGAAATCTGTGGAGAGCAGATTTCTACCTGCCACAAAGGGGTGGTGAGGCCACAGCTGTCTAAGGACGCCGGGGAAGGTAGTCCTGGAAATGTCATGGTGTATGACTTGGGAACAGGCAGCCGCAGTGTGTGTGTGTGTGTGTGTGTGTGTGTGTGTGTGTGCCTGCAAATGTGGGCTGCGTTCGAGGTCCCTTTGCCGTGGAATTGGTCCCAGCTCTTGAGATGGGTCTGCTGTTCAGCTTGTCCTAGCAGGCCAGCGTTTCGATGTAAAAGTTGGCAGATGGGGTAAAAGGGGGGAAATTAATCATGCATTTGTGTGTTTATTTATAGAACAGTAAGGACATGCACGCAAATGTGAATGAACAGAGTCTTCTTCGTCATCTCATTTCCTCCGTCTCTCTTTCTGGCTTTCTCCTCCATTTTCACTCTCCCCCTTCTCTTTCTTTCCTTCTTTCTCCTGAGCTCTCTCCTTTTCTCTCTGTCCCTCTCCTGTTCCTCCTTTTGTCTTCCCCTTTCTCCCCCATCTCTTACATTCTCCTTCTGTCCCTCTCCGTGTCTCCTTCTCCCTCTCCGTGTCTCCTTCTGCTTCTCTTTCCATGTGTCTTTATCTCTCTTCCGCATTCTCCAGAGTTTCTAGAAGGAGCATGTCACTTTTCTGAGGAGGGGAGAGCACACACTGCATACCAAGAGGTAGCCCAATATCTGAGCTTGCTTCCCCAGGCAGAACAGCATCCCCGAGGACCTGGTATGTGGCAGGCTCCCAGCCAGGTCTCCCCCGCCCTGGTCTAGGTGTTGTCTGCATGCTAGGGATGCTGGGCCCGGTGAGGATGCACCGTGTCCAGGTGACTGAGCTGGGCCTGACTGGCCTGCTGCTGACCCAGCAGGTGGAGTCTCAGGTGATGTCCTGCTTCCCAGAGGTGAGCACGTTCCCTGTGTCCTTGTGGCCGTGCCGGGCCTGGCCAGTCTCAGAGGTGAGCATGTGGCTTCTCACACGTGACAATCTCTGATGACGTTAGTTTGTGGAGCTTGTGTATGCAGACCCGGGGACCCTCAATTCAGCAGGATTTAGTAGAAGAAACATAAAAAGCACAGCTTCCACTCCCCCCCACCACCACCCCCAGACCCCTGATGGTGGAGTGGGTCACACGGTGGGCAGTTTGAAACCACCAGCTGCTCCGAGGGAGAAAGGCTTTCTTCTCCCACAGAGTCCCAGCCTCAGATGCACAGGGGCAGTTCTGCCCTGTCTTTGAGGGCTACTCTGAGTCAGAGGCTGTCCAGTGGCAGTGAGGGCCCCCTTCCCACCCCCACCCCCCCAACCTGAACTCTGCTGACCAACTGCAGGGCCCAGTGCAACAGGAGAAAGAAGGACCCTTCTTTCAAAAACGGTGAAGAATTTCAAGGCAGGGGCCACCAATCACGACACCAAGCGAGCCCATCTCCGAGTGAGGCCACGAGGGCCAAGCACGGTTTTGTGCTGGACCTGGCCTCCTGCTGACCTCCGCTGACCATGCCGCCTGTGGTGTGAACCATCCCTTCGCCACTCGCCCCTCAGTCTCTCCCGAGCAGCTCCTAGTTGGGGGAGGCGGGAGGGGCAGAGTTCTGGGGAAGGGGCCAGCAATAGGGTTCTGGGCGAGCTGGTTGTGTGTGGGGTGTGTGTGTGTGTGAAAAAAAAACCTCCAGATGGAATTTCAAGTCTGGGGTCTCCAGTCAGAAGCCCTCTGCCCCATCCTTAGCCCACCCTCCTGTTTGTGGGCCCCAAGTGACCCCCCTGCAGCTCTTTGTTGACAATCTCCGCCCCCACCCCCCCCGCTGATGCCTGGGGGCGCGAGCCCAGACTTCCCGCCCAGACTGTGCGCTAAGATGGGATTGAGGCTGCAGCCCGCAGCCCCGCACCCCGCCGAGGGCCTCGCACCGCCTGAACTTGACCCTGAGCCCCGCCTCCGCCGTGAACTTGACCCTGAGCCCCGCCTCCGCCGTGAACTTGACCCTGAGCCCCGCCTCCGGGCTGAAATGGACTCCGAGCCCCGCCCAGATTGGGGCCGAGCAGGTCAGAGGTAAGGGGCCTGGGAAGCAAGTTCACCCGCCCGGCAGTCACCGTCCCCGCCCCCTCGGTCTCCCGCAAACAAAGGTCCGGCCACTTGGGACGGGACTCTTCCGGGTGAGCAACCTCTGGCCGGGACTCTTAATGGGGAAAGAAGATAATGGGATTCTTCGGTCTTCCTTCTTGCCCCTCCCCCTCCCTAGGGCGCCCAGGAATTAACCCTCTGAGACCCAGGCCTACCCAGGAGTGGAGGGACATCACCCTCTCCCCCCAAAAAACAAAGTCTGTCCCTTGGAACTCTGGTCCACCGCTTCTCGATGGCATCCCAGTTGAAGTCGGGGATGAACATTGCCCTGAACTCCTATGTGGGCCTCCAGTGACTTCTCCAGGTGTCCCCAATGACTCCTGCCCTTCCCCTCACCCTCCACCCCCACTATCCGATTGAGTTCCCAGGTCATCCAAGGGCCAAGTGGGAAGAGCAGGCGCCAAGGGCCACACACTGGAGAGGAATCCAGCCCTGTGGACCTCATCCTTGTGGACTGCTGGGTCGAGTTCCACTTCCTCTCTCCCTCCCTCCTGTCAGTGGCCTGACCTAGAGGTCACCCACTATGGGAGTAGCCAAACCCCAGAGGCTCTCAGAGCCCTGACTTGGGCCCTCCAGTGCAAGTGGGTCCTCTGGTCAAATGCTGCTAGGCTGCTGACCATGCCAGGGTCCACCAGCTTGCTCAATGGCTCCCCTTTCCTAAGTCTGCACTAGTCTGCCCTCTTCCCTCCCCCCCCCCACGCCCCAGGGCATCTGGATCCCAGTACTTTTCAATCAACTGGGGTTGTGGTTAGCACTCCCAGGCAGGGGTGAGATGTCAGCCAGCCCTGGACCTATGGGCTGCAGGCCTGTGAAAGAGCCCTACCAGGCCCTGCAGGCTGTGGGGAATGGGTGACCTATCACTACTTCCTGGTGCTTCTGGACCAGGCCACCTGTCAGGACAGTCAGACTTGTCACTGGGTGTCTGATAGGGAGCCCTGTAGATGTCTCCGTCTAAGGGCTGGGCCTGCCTGCACCCCCTTCCCCACTGACACCAGGTCATAATCCCTAGGTAAGTTGGTGTTACAAAGGAGATGAGTCTGCTAGGGACTGGGCCCAGCCTGGTTGTGGAGAAGGAAGCACCTAAGATCTGGGGATGGTGGGGAGGGGGCAGCTTGGCCCGGCAGCCAGGGCCTCAGGCAGTATGGGGTCCCACCGAGGTGAGCTCCCAGGCACCTGCAGTTCAGGCATCTGTTTCAGTCCGCTTGCTTATTTGAGCTAATCCAGAGGAAAAGCTGGGCCGTGCAGTTTGTGGATGATGACAGCTCAAAGGCATGGATCCCACCTTGGACTTCCAGGGGTGGGGGCTAGAGCAACCAGGACGTCCCACTCTTGTGAGAGGCCTGTGTTCAAACCGCACCCGCGCCCCCCCCCCCAAATAAAGCCTGACTTCCCTGCTCCTACCAGTCCCAACTCCACCCTGCTGAGGGGTGAACACAAAGCACAGAGTAGACGCTCAATGAACTTGACCCAAGTCAGCTCGCAGGGCAGCACTGTGCCCCACCCAGAGCTTCTTCGGGAGGGGCCCACTAGGCTTTGCTTCAGAGGTGCCTGAGGGAGGACTCGAACCGTCACCCTTCTGATCAGCAGCCAATGCACTTACACCCACGGTTTGCATCACCCAGGGACCCCAGTGCCCACTCCCCTGGCATATCATCACTTACCTCAGATGGATCTTGGCTGAAAGCAGGGAAGACCAAAAAGATGTTTACTTAAGTTTGATGGATTAGGCCAAGACAATTGGCCCCACTGATCTTAACAAAGTACAGACAACATGTCCAAGGATGGGAATTCCAGGGCACCTCATTGGGCTCACAAGGTACATGGACGTGGACCCAGAGGCCAGTGTTAGACTGAACAAGAAGAGACTGCTGCTAGGTGCTCCCGGAACCATGCTGTGCACAACAGAAAGCAGCACTGCCCCGTCCTGGGCCTTCCTCGTGATTGTTCCCCTGCTGGAGTCCATTGTCACAGCCATTGTGTCCATTCATCCGCGTCTAGGTCTTCCTCTTTACCGCTGCCCCGCTCCTCCTTTACCCAGCACCATGTTCTCCTCCAGGGGCCGGTCTCTCCTCATCACTTGTCCAAAGTACGTGAGATGCAGTCTCACCATCCCGACCTCGAAGGAGCCCTCTGGCCTTACTCTTCCCAAGAGAGATGTGTTTCCTTTTGGCAGTCAATCTGAGGAACTTTCAAGGTGCTTTCCCAGCACTGTCATTCACACGTGTAGGTCCTGCGAAATCTATTCTGTGCCCAACTCTCACATGTATACGAGGCACGTGAAATGACAATGGCTTGAGACCCTCCTTGTCTACCAACACTTTCCAGAGGTTTTGCGCAGTAGGTTTTGTGCCAGGACAGACTGCTTGGTTTAAAACCAGGAAAGGTGTCTCAGGACTGCAGTCTCTGTGTGACCTTTCTCCATCTGTGGCTGGGTGAGTAATCCGAGAAGCGAGACTATAGGAGGAGAACACAGCGTCAGGATCAGGGAAAGGCTCATTACCAATTTGGATAGGCAGATGACACAACTTGGCTGATTGGAAGCCAAGAGCCCTCGAAGCATTTTAATGCTGAAAACCAAAGACTACAGCTGTCATAGGTATGGGTTATGCTCGATGGAGAGAAAACAGAAATCCCCACACTGGACCAATGAGACACATCGCGGTGTTGTTAGAGGCCAGCCAGTTGGTTCCGACCCAGAGCGACCCTATCTCTGCAAAACCCAAAAAGGCCTTGTCCTGCGCCATCCTCACAATGGTTCCCGTGTATGTCGCCACTGCTGCAGGCCCGGCGTCGCCTCCATCCATCTTATCTACGCTCTCCCTCTTTCTCGATACCTCCACTTGACCCACCGTGCTGTCCTTTTTCCAGGACCGGTGTCTCCTGACAACATGTCTAATGAACACGAGATGCAGTCTCCCAGCCTTCCCTTTCCGGGGCACGATGAGCAGAGAAACATCCTGATAAACAGAGAAACTATCAAAGCAGTCAAAGCTTTCATCTTGCCTAGGCCTAGACTCAGTATCTTTGGAAGCAGCAGTCACATGATTTATTGTTTAGGCAAATCTGCTGCAAAAGGCCTCTTTAAAGTGTAAAAAAAAAAAAAAAAGAAAGCAAAGATGTCACTTTGAGGACAGAGGTCGCCCTAACCCCGGCCGTGGTATTTTCCATCACATCCTATGTGGGCAAACGAAGGAGTGGGAAGAGTGGATGCCATTAAGTGATGAAGCTGGAGGAGAATATTAAGTATCCCGTGGGTTGTCAGAAGGACAGAGAGATCGCCTTGGGGGAACTACAGCTAGAATGTTCCTTAGCAGTGAGGACCACAAGACTTCAACTGACACACTTTGGCATGGTCGGGAGGAACCTGTTCCCAGAGAAGGGCAGCATATTTGGTTATTGAAGGGTCTGAAAAAAAGTGGAGGACCCTCAAGGAGATGAATGGACACAGCGGCCGCAGCAGTAGACTCAAACGTGGGCGCAGGACCCAGGAGTGCTTCCTTCCATGGGGCACGGGGAGTCGCAAGGAACGCTGAGGTGCCTCAGCTCAACCACAAACAACAGGGGAGCTTCGCATCTGTTTATATGCCCCTTTCTATAGTAACTATTCAGGAAGCCTTGGTGGCACAGTGGTTAGGCTATGGGCTGCCAACCTCAAAGTCAGCTGTTTGAAACCACCAGCTGCCCTGAGGGAGAAGGAGGGGCCTTCCTGCTTCCATAAAGAACCCCAGTTTCTGAAACCTGTTGGGGCAGTTGTACTTGTTCCATCATGTCGCTTTGAGTCAGTATTGAGGTTTGTAATAGTAATAGTATTGCTATTTAAGATGCCTTTGCATCCATTTTCTTAGCCCACCCCTTACTCTAGGACTTTTACCTCATTTCCAATACCTATCATGAATAGCATCAGGAGGAACATTCCTGCCTGCATTTCTGATGATTTCCTGATGGCGTGAAACAATGCAGCCACACAGAGTGTCACGCTCTTGTGCCAAGAAGGTTCTGGTTCCAGAAGATCCTTGGGATTGTCTCTGGAAACCTTCAAGCTCAACCTTAGCCCTAGCCTGCAGATGGCAGCAATCAGCTCCAACATAACAACCATTGTAAGAATGGCGTGGCATCAAGAAGTGGTTCCCTCTGCCCTGTGCATCACTGTGTGTCAGAACCAAGTCAATGGTTCCTCACAACAGCACAATAGTGCAGAACAAGTAGGCTGCTTCAACCACTGAGCCAGGACCTGGGCTGAAAGAACCTTTTGCCTGCTACCCAATCATGGATAAGTAATCCTCAAGAAATGATGGCATCCTGTATGATCCCAGAATCACAAATAATAAAATCCAAGATCAGAGGAGGGAGTTTTATTAGAGCCTAAATTCTGAGCACCCAGTTTGCAGAAGTCCATGGATGACAGTGAAAGTCCAAAATCCATTTGCAGAGTCACCAGATAGATGAAGTCTCCATCAGATTCCCTCAGACCATTGACCAGGGAAGGGGATGGTCTTGTCCTCAGATAGTGTATTGGAAAGTGGATTGCTGTAGATATGGCAGGATTAAAATTTAACACCTTATCATTTGCTTTCCCTTTGACCCGTTTTTCATTTGTTCTAGTTTCTATCATCTTCTACTTTCTTTTCGATTGAGATTTCATTTTGTTATCTTTGTTGTTGTTGTTTGTTTCTTTTTTGGTGTGATATTCTTTATATGAAATCCAGCATAGATAATCCATGGGGACTGTAACTAGGTGAGTAAGTAGGCCCTTAGGGTTCTCACAGGGGAGCTTAGAGGGGTAGGGAGAGTATAGTAATGGGTACATGAATGAAGAATATATTCTACAATGGACTGTGATGATTTTACAACCTTTTAAAATAGATGTAAAGCCTTCCATGGTGTGGTATGTGAGTTACATGGGAATAAAATTATTTTTTTAAAGAAATGGTGGCAAGGAGGAGGAGGGACATGGAGGAGGGAGGAGGGAGATGGAAAGATGAGGGGAACTGTAAGAGGAGGGAGAGGAGGAAGAAGGGAGGATGAAGGGTAGCAGCAGCCAGGAGGGAAGGGTGTTGACCGATCGATCATGATAGGAAAGCTCATTAGGGCATCTACCCCCTTCATGGAAGGTTCCTATAGATCCTGTACAGCCCAGGCCCAGCCCATCCCGGGCCACAGCACAGGAGTAGTGCACATGAAGTGAACGTGTCCTGGTCCTTCGGCGGCACCAAGGCCTGCTGCTGGAGGGTACGCATTTTCTACTGACCACAAACAATAGGACCTATACATGGCAGGTGTGTGGCCTTACTGTCATAGTCTATAGGTCTGAAGTACAAGACAGCTCTCCCGGTGTCTCATGGGATTGATTCCTCCTAGAGCCTCCAGGAGAGCACAAGTCCCCTATTGCTTCCAGTTCCTGGAGGCTGCCCTCAGTCCCTGGCCTGTGGCCCCTCCTCCATCTGCACAGTCAGCCAAGGCTGGCCAAGTCCCCATCCTTCTTCCAGCTCCTCTCTCCACCCACTGGGCAACTGGAATTCATCTCTGATCTCAAGTCCCTCTTCCGCCTTCTCCCCAAGCCCAGCCCGGGATCTCAGACATGCACACGGTGCCACTTCACGCCAGCCTCTCCTGGGCTGCCCCGTGGGTGGAAGCTTTGGAGGGACATCGAGTCGGAGGATTCCCCAACCTAGGTGCAGGTCAAGAGAGGCGAGATGGGGAACCGATATGTACTTATAAGGCAACTTCTTTGTAGCAGCCTCCACTCTGGGAGACCAAACCCCAAACCAAACACACTGGCTGCCATTGAGCCCGGTCAGACTCATTGTGTCCTCTAGGATGCGGGAGAGCTACCCCTGCGGGTTTCTGAGATTGTAGCACTTGGCAGGAATCGAAGACCTTATCCTCCTCTCAGGGCATGCTGGTGGTTTAGGACGGCTAACCTTGGGCTTGGCAGCCCCATGCATGTATCCACTGCACACCAGGGCTCCTGACTGCAGAGATGGCCTGCTCGTCTGCTCACGCCTCGGGGCCGGTAAAGAGGGCTCATTCCATCCTACAGCTCACAGAGCTGGACTCCCCAAGGGCCAGCTGATTGTCCACAACACGGGGTCTCCGGAGGAGGTGTGTGGAAGAGCCCCGTGGATAGTGGCCAAGTGTGAGGGAGACCTGAGAGCAGGTGGTGAGTGTACCAGGAAGTCAAGCTGGAGAAGCTGGCCCAGAGAGGGGGACGAACATTCCCAAAGACACACAGCTAGCTGGAAGAGAATGGTCTTTTGTGCCATTGTGGCCTCCTCAACTTTGGGGTCTTCCTCCTACAGGATCCTCCCACTGTAGGTGGTCTGTACCTCCTGTGACCTTTTGATAGGTCCCTTATTGGGGGGTCCCCCACTTATACAACCCCTCAGCCAGCGGCCCCCCTTCTGTGGGTCCCCCACCTACAGGCTTTCCCATCTTTGGCCTCCTTCCTTCAGACCCTTTCCACATGTGCCCCTATATTGCCGGTTTGCTGCAGGCAAGTCTCTGAGGGAGGCAGGGCATTCATTGCTGAGAGTACTGGGCTGCTTCTGCACAGAATCTCCCTAACGGCTCTTCCCCCCCCTGCCCCCCGCTCCCCCGATGGGGGCCAGCTTTGGGCATGGCAGGCATAGCAGTGAAAATCCCAGGTTTGGAGTAGGTCATTCTATCTTTGAATCATGTCTGCCCATTTGGGGGGATCCTGGGCATGTCACCTATTCCAGAGACACTCTCCCCTCCCAACACACACACACACACACACACACACACACACACACACACACCAGAACCAACCACAAGCAAGTGGGCCCCTCAGGGTCAGGTCTCACTGCCAGGGAACTAGCTGGTCCCCACTCGCAGCGATACTGCAAGGCATTCGGACAGCTCCTGCAGGTTTCTGAGGCTGTCCTGGTAGCAAAAAGGCCTCACCTTTCTGCCTTAGGGCTCCTGGTGGATTTGAACTACTGGCCTCAAGGTTAGCAGCCAGTGTATAATATTCCTGGCCAAAAGGATCCAGGACATTTCCTCAGTAGATTGCTGACCACTGACCCAGGACCTCAGCAGGAGGGCTGGATGGCACTGCATCCAACTGGACTTGCTCTGGGGTGGGGGAGAGGAACTTCCCTCAGGGGTCTCTGCGTGCTGGGTAGGTCCCCGGGGGCAGGAACTGTCGTCACTGGTGTTTGTGCCCATTCGCCAGGTGGGCACACTGTGGCTCGGTGGGGCCGGAGTACACACACAGGCAGTAAGCAAAACAGGGCTTTGGGGTGTCTGAACCCTAAGTCCAGAGGTCCATGGTGCCCTGGAGCATAATTCCACCCCTGTCTGGAGTTCTCAGATCTTCCCAGAAGGGTCCAAGCCACCAGCCTGGTCCCTGGTCTGCGGGCGTCCGCAGCCTGACCTCGCTGGAGCCTGTGGCTGGACAGTGAAGACTTGCATATGGCCACCAGCCTGCTGTGTTGACCAGCATTGACTGCAGCACTTCCCAGGCTGTCCCTACCCTGGGGGTGTGGTTGGGGGTGGGGGGGGGGGCAGGTGGACTTCAGGACACGTCTGCACCCCAGAGCCACCCAGCACACGTTTGGGCCTAAGCAGGGGTGGGCAGCTCTGAATGACCTTCCGGGACAGCATTTTCAGCTGGATGGCACGGGGGCCATGGAGGTGGGCCAGGGGTGACAGTCTCAAAGTCAGGATTCTGTGTCCCTGCATCAGCCTGCCCCCTCCCCGCCCCCGCCTACCTCCCCACCCCTGCTGCCTGTGACATCATCTCCCCACCCACCCACTCAGAACCCCAGCCTGGCACGGCAGGAGTTAAGTAAGCCGTGGCGGGCACCTTGGCACGCCGGCTGCCCAAAATGCCCGGCTCCCGGCCCCGCCCACCCCCTTTCTTCCTCTTTGCCTTTTTCCTTCTTAATTAATCATACGCTGCCAACCAATTTAAATATGGAAATGCCCGGGGCATCGCTACAATTATTCATGAGGTGGGCCGGCTGGCCGGGCCGGGCCGGAGCCGTGGCTGGGCCTCCACTCTCCTAGCTGTGAAATTAGGAGCACAAAGGCTGCTCCTTATCTGGGTGTGTGAACTAAATAAATAAATAAGGGCTTCTGTTTGTTCGCCCACTCCTGCACATGGCTGCTCTCACTAAACCACGGTGTTGTCTGCATCTTTATGGGACCCAGGAGACGGGAAGGCAGGGGGCGGTCCCCCGCAGACGGGCTGGGGGCGAGGGGGGGACCCCGCCGGGCACCTGGGGCCCTGTCCCGCTCCTGGCACCACCCTCACCCCTACGCCCCTCCTGCCCACACCCCCTCTCCGGAAAGTTCTCCCCGCCGGGGCTGGGCTCCCAGGCAGCCTGGCACGGTGCCAGACTCGCTGCCGAGCGCGGGCGGTTGGGTGGGGCGCGCGGCAGAGGCAGCGAGGACGCGGCCGGGCGCCCCCCGGGCGAGAGCAGGACCCGAGGCCCCCGAGGCTGAGTGCCCAGAAGGTGAGGGCAGCCCGGGTGGGTGCAGGGTGGGCACTCGGCTGGGCCAGGAGCTGGCCTGCCCGGAGAAGAGGTCACAAAGGCGGGCAGTGCCAGGCCGTCAGGCCAGGCGGCGGGGATCCCATGGTGGTCCCTGTGGGGTCCCCCTCCTGGCCCTGGCCTGGGCTCCACTCGGGGGGACTTGAGCGGGAATGAGGTACCTAGGACAGGCCGGGTACAGGGGACAGGGCTGGCTGCCACGGAAAAAAACACCCAAGGCCTTGAAATTGCTGCTCTCAGCTTCTTTCTTTCTTTCTTTTTTTTTTTTTTTTCCCCCTTCTTGCTTAGGGAGGGAAGGGAAAAAAAAACAGCGCTTCCTCTGGAGGCGGACGCAAAAAAGGATGCAGAAATTAACCATCTCCTCGCAGCTCCTCCAGGGGCGGCCCGGGCTACGGTGGCTCCCAGAGGCCAGTAGAGGCCAAGGTCTGGGGCTGGGGGGTCCTGGACGAGGCTGACCCCCAGCTCCCACTGGCAGAGCTGCATCCGGAGGGATTGGTGCTCAGTGCCCTGGGACCCAGGGACTCGTGACCACACACCTCGTTGTCTCTCAGGTAGTGGTCCACCCTGAAGGGGACCCAGCTCTGCTGGGCCTTTGGGCGCCAAGAGCTCTCAAGCTCCCAAACCTTCCTGACCATATCTTTGTGTTTTAAAAAGCACACGGCATGTTTTCAGTGTCTGTTAGAATAGAAGGGTAACGCGGAACAGGCTCCTTAGGGGTGGGCAGGTGTTATGGGGGAGCCTGGGCCTGGCATGTTAGAGGGGTCCAGGGTCCCCTGCCCAGCCCTGCCCTGCCCAGTCTCGGCCCAGGAAACAATTTCATCTGTTCTTTTAAAGCTGGGAGTAAAAAAATAATAATAATAATAGTAAGCTTGTTACTAAATGGATAATAATAAATTCAGGCTGCATCATTTGGGTCTTCACACCAAATTATTTTTATACCGAAGAGTACATCACAATATCATTTTCACAAAAATATCATTTTAATTGGATTAAGAATATAATTAAAACCTCGTTCTTGGAGGCCAGAACATTTACTCTTGCTGTGGGCAAAGGATCCCATAGGCAGAATGCCCTGGGCCCAGACAAGTCCCCATGTCTCCTGGACGAGCCCAGTCTGCCCCATGACAAAGGGCCAGATGTCTGGCTGGTAGGGGGTGGCACTTCAGGGCCATCTGGGTCCTCTGTGAACCTGGCATCTCCAAATCCCAGCGGGGACACGGCCTGCTGTGGACAGAGGCCAAGGCCGTGTGTGTGTGTGTGTGTGTGTGTGTGTGTGTGTGTGTGTGAAATCTACAATCCCAGACACTTGAATGGACCAGCTCAATTCCCTGCAGGTGGACATTAGGTGGGGGTCAGGTGACAGCATGGATAGGAGGGCTCTGTGTCCCTGGCCCTCGGGTGAGGTTCTTCCTGAGCAGGAGTCCTGGATCTGGTCTCCCCACCATTTTCTCCCTGGGAGGAAGTAGTCTATTTCTAGGCCCTTCTGCACTCGTGGCCCCAGCACCATGCGTTAGAAACATAACATTCGCATCTGTAAGGTAGTAACCACGTTCCCAAAGAGTAAAAAACTATGTGGCAAGAGACATATATAGAGGTATAAGTAAAGGTGTGCACATATTTAAATATATGAATATATTAATAGGAATATAGATCTATGTCTTAATATTTAAGTATTAAGGTAGCAGACAGGCATTGGGCCTTTACTGAAGTACTCTCTCAATGCAAGAACACTTTATGCTAAAAACCTGGCATTTTGTAAAGCATACCCTCATCTGGCACAATCACTGAAGACAAAGTGAGTGCATAAGCAAGTGTGGTGAAGAAAACTAAAGGTGCCTGGCTATTAAAAGATATAGTGTCTGGGGTCTTCAAGGCTTGAAGTTAAACAAAAGGCCATCTAGCAGGGAAACCACAGGCCCACATGGAAGAAACACACCAGTTTGTGTGATCATGACGTGTCAAAAGGATCAGGTATCAGGCATCAGGAAGCTCCCAAGCAAACAAATTTATTGATGCAAATGATGGGAATTGGAAAGGAGACCCAAAGTCTATCTGTAGACAATTGGACATTCCCTCACAGAAGAGTCACAAGGAAGGAATGAGTCAGCGATACAGCAGAGCGGAACACACAACTTTTTTCTAGTTCTTTAATGCTTTCCCCACTATCATGACCCCAGTTTTACCTTACAAACTCAGCCAAACCAAAGCATGTACACTGTTACAGATAAGAGCTCTTGGCACGTGGAAATCCAGGATAGATAAACCCCTCAGGAACAGTAATGAGAGTACTGATACCATGAGGGTAGAGGAAAGGGGTGGGGGGCGGAGAAGGGGGAAAAATGGGGAACTGACTACAATGATCAATGTATAACACCCTCATCCAGGGGGGCAAACAACAGAAACGTGGGTGAAGGGAGACCTCAGATATTGTACAATATGAAAATAATAATAATTTATCAGGGTCATTGAGGGTGGAAAGGGTGGGGAGGAGGGAGGGAACAAAGAGGAGCAGATACCAAGGCCTCAAGCAGAAAGAAAATGTTTTGAAAATGATGATGGCAACATATGTACAAATGTGTTTGATATAATTGATGTATGGATTGTTATAAGAGCTGTAAGAGTCCTCAATAAAATGGTCTATTAATTTTTTTAAAAAATAAAAAGAAGCAGGGACTTGACTTCCAGTAAGGCATTGATTGCATGTACTGATCCAGAAGTCCCCGAGGAGTGTGCTTCAATGTGTCATGGATGTAAAATTATTAATATCGTGCTTTACATTGTGGGGTATCATGCCTGGAGCACCCCTTATAAGACCAATTCCAACTCTGCAAATAGGGAGGGGGGTTCCCTGTGGGACCCCCCCAGAGTTGGGGAGGCTGATGTTTCTGCTTTCTTCCACTCAGAAAGGCAGGGATGCTTTCTGCAGTGGCCAGGCCTCCAACAGTCCTGTCACACACACACACCCCCCCCCCCCAACGCCACCCCCTGCAGAAAGAATGGGTATTGCATCCATCCTCTGCTCAAGCTCCCAGCACAGGACATCGCACAAAGGCATGGCTTTGGCCACGCAGTGGTGGGCGGTGTTCATCACAGTACCCAGAGGCTGGGGTGCAGGCTGGCAGAGCCCCAGTGTCTGTGGCCCTGGCGACGATGCTCACCCCCCAACTTCCCCTACAACCTCCCTCCTCTCCCCTGCCCCCCCCCCGAGTTAACCCCCTGCTGCCCTGGGCCTACTTGCCTCTCAGCAGACTTTCCATCAGAAGGGGATCCACTCAGGGGGAGGCCCAGCCACCAGAGTCTGAGGCAGACTCAGGTCCGAATCCCGGCTGGGGCACCGAGGAGAGCTGGAGAGACTTTGGGCATTTAGGGACCAAGCATTTGTGAGGACGATGACAAAGCTCAGGCTGTGACCCATTCCAACGGCATTGCTGTGGCCTGTGTGGCCAGCAATGAAGTCAACAAGCTGGTATGAATATTTCAATCCTGTACCCAGATGGAGAGATAAGAGAAACTTATCCAGTCATCATGCGCCAGCCCCGCCAGGAAAAGCAGGCTCTGTTCACACCGGCTGCTCAACAGTTAAAACCCAAACCTCCCCTTCTGGTGGCCATTTCAAGGTCTCCGAGCTGGAATTAGCTGTTTGTTGTGATTCAGTTAAATTATTAACACTTGCAGAAGGCAAGGTCCCCCTCAAAATGTCTAGGACAGTAAGGACTCTCTCTCTCTCTCTCTCTCTCTCTCTCTCTCTCATTCTCTCCTCTTCAATTTAAAAATAATTTTGTGCAAAGACTCTGCAACATTCCACTGGCAACTAATTTCTAAAATTATTTTAGAAGGCCCAGATGCTTCTCTGTGCTGTGCGTGTGTGCACGCAGGGAGGAGCCGTGTCTTTGGAAGATGTAGCCCCTCTCCGTGACCTTCACAAGACAAAGCGCCAGAACGTTGTCTCTGCAGAGACGGAAGGTCCCCCAACTCAGTCACAGGGCCTGTGGACTGTGGGCCACGTGATCTTACCACGTCACCCTGGTTACACGGATGCTGCTGGGGTCAGGCTGGGGGTCCCCCGAGACAAGGCTCTCTGTCGGGTCTCTATGGGACAAGAATGGAACGTGGACTCTCACATTCCGTTCGGATCCAGCGCCTCCAGGTTGGGACGTTTTTTCCCTCTGCCTCCTCCCCCCGTGTTTGGGAGGCCATTGTGGTTTTCAGGCTGGAGTATAATTCTCTTTGTTTTCTTTTCTTCTTTCTTTTAAAAATTCCAAATATAGAAATGGCCTCTCTGGTGTGGAAAACGCTGCCGGCCTGGTTGCCTTGTGACTCACGCTGAGAGAGAGAGAGGCGGAAGCTGGGCCTTCGGTCTCCTGATGACTCTGACGCTGCTGCCGCCGCCGCCGCCGCCGTTTGCCAAAGACTGGCACGGCCCGGCTGCTTTGCAAGCAGGTAAGAAAAGCCACATCCCACGGGGACAGGCCTGAGTCGTCCACGCCAGACACGGGGCCCAGAGGCCTTGCAGGGCCCTGTACGCAAGCAGCTCCTGCCAGGGCGTAGGATGTTTCTCTCCCCAGAGGAGTGCGACACGCTGCCCTAACGGCGTCCTATACCAAAGACTGTCCCCACCTCACTGAGACCTAGGCCCACGCCAGTGAGAACACAGCCGTCGAGAGTCCAGGCGGTGTAGTGGTTATGAGTTGGCGGCTGTGTGTGTGTAGTGGGAGGGGGGGTGGGAACCCTTGGGAGAAAGAAGAGGTTTTTCACGCCTGCAAGAGTGAGTCCCAGAAACCTTTGGGGGCAGTTCTATCAGGCTGTCGTGTTGTTACGGGCCACCATGGAGTTTGAGTCGGATCCATGGGCCCTGGGCAGATTTTATTTCAAAACCAACTCTACAAACTTGCCCATGGGGCAGTTGGACAGGAAGCAAGCACCCCGGCTGGCCAGGGAAACATTTTTTCTGCAGGAAGGGGCCAGGGACCATTCACCTTCACGCCCCCAAGTCTCAGGCCCCCCAGCTTCACAATGAGGCCTATGTGTAGCCCAAGAACCAAATCCCATGCCCTAGCTCAGAGCTGCCTTCAAGGACAGTCCAGAGCTGCCCGTGGGGGAACTCCTTATGGAGACAGCCCGCCCCGTCTTTCTCCCATGGAGACTCGAGCCGCCAATGGGGTTCAGCAGACACGGGCTTCACCGCCGCATCACCGGGGGTCCTGTGCCCTGCCTGGTCCTCTGTAGAGAGTTCCCAGCGCCCAGCCAGCAGGCGACAACAGGTTCCTCTGCACAGCAGAGCCATGTGGTTTCATTTTCACTTTGAGATGCTTCTCTAAAACGCGACGAGGGGAGGGCGTCCTTTTTTTTAATCTTCGTGAAGTGACTGTTCTGGAAGCGCCTGATTGCCAAGTCTCGTACTGCTAGAAGTCTGCCCTGAATACAGTGAGGTCAAAGGACCCCCTGGCTGTTTCTGGGTCTCGTCGAGAGGATCCTGCCCCTGATGGGTCACCTCTCTGTCCCTCTCTACCCTCTCACAGTGCCGGCGAGTCAATACTGGCGCAGAGGGAGCCCAGAGCACAGAGTGCATGGCCCCTGTGGGTTGGGTTCCCAGACGGTGACTTCACGTGGGAACAGACAGCTTTGTCTTTCTCCCGCCTCGCTGCACTGTGGACACATTTGCATCTTCCCTCTGGGAAGTTTTCCCACATCACTGGACTTTTCTGGAAAGGAAACCTGGGGACTTTGAGGTTAGGCACTGGGCTACCGAGAGAGACAGAGAGAGAGAGAGA
>PVJH01029476.1:0-25971 GCA_004026705.1 Nesogale talazaci
AAGAGAAATGAATAAAGCTGAACAATCCCACAGAGGGTCTGTAAATGAATAGTTTTATATGCTACTTTTTTCAATATATTTTCATATTTTTCACTTCTGATGATACAAACGTGAGTGCGATGTGATTCTTTTTCTTTGAAAAGAAAAAGATGTTAGAAGCTTAGATGTTAGAAACTCATATAAACCAGAGCAAAAGATGGTATGCTCCCTAATAGACATAAGAACAAAATGCTTGAAGAAAGCAATTACTTCTCGCTTAAAAATTCAGACAAGTTTTCACCAAGAACAGAGTGAGTCTAAAAGACTATATCTTGCTGGCTAGGCTCTGTTTACTCCTGAAGCTCTCAATTATGTTGATAATAAGAAAAGTAGAAAACAAAACAGAAAAGCTTTGTTCTGCACTAAGGGAGGAGTGCTTTCATTTTATATTTCCCAAAGCTCTCTATGCAGTTACCCTCATGACCTTTTAAAATGAGTGTGTGGCAGCAAGGTTTTTTCCGTTGCTTCAGTGACAAAAACTTCCATTTTCTCCCCAACCTCTCCTCTCCTCATTGCCTTTTACCTCTAATAAGAGCTTTTTTTTTTCCATTATCAGATTATTTACAAAATCAAGGTTACAGCAGTGTTTTTATCTTGAATTTTAGTGTCTTTAGGTCAGTTCCAACTCGCAGCGACCACATGTACAACAGAACAAGACACCGCCTGGTCCTGGGCTATCCTCAAAGCTGTTCTTAAGTTGACACATTGTTGCAGCCGCTGAATCGATCAGTCTTATCCAGTCTTCCATTTTTTCCCAACCCCTCCACTTTCCCCAGCTTGATGTTCACCAGTGACTGGTCTCTCTTGTTAAACTGTCCAAAGTTCATCAGACGAAGTCTCACCATCCTTAGCTCTATGAAGCATTCTGTTTGCACTTTTTCAAAGATCTGTGCTTTAGGCCATCCGTGGGACTATCAGTATTCTTCATCAGCGCCATAGTTCATATGCAGTTATTTTTCTTTGAACTTCCTTATCCAATGCCCAATTTTCACCTGCCTGGGAAGCATGTAAAAATACGATAGCTTTGGTCAGCACCTTCGTCCTCAAAGTGAAGTTTTCCAGCACTTTCAAAAAGTCTTTGCAGCCGATTTGCCCAATGCCATGCAGCATATGATCTCTCCACTGCTGCTTCCGTAAGATTGACTGTGGAAATCACTGATACATTCAATCATTTCTCCATTTGTCATAAAATCGATAAATTCTAAAATTCTGGAGATTTAGAGGAGGATACAGGACCAGACAGTGTTTCATTGTGTTGTACATAAGGTTGTCACGGATTGGAGTTGACGCTACAACAACTGGACACTCTCCGCAACAATAAGGAAAGTGCTAATTCAGCTTTTCCTCTAAGGCCAAGAACTATATTCACTACGTGCATACTGATTCATTTACTCTTGACAGGGACGATTGTTGTTTCAGAAATTTATAGATAAGGACACTGGTACAGAGAGTTTCAATAGCCCAAGAGCACACAACTAGCAAAGGATTCAGTCAGATTTTAAATTTAGAGGTCTGATTCCAGAGCTTCCGTTAACACTTTACCGTCAAACTTTCTGTAGTTTAAAAAGCCTGTTAGGTCGATGAGTGGTTACTGAGCTGGAACTATTACTTTACCTCTGATGTCTTTGGCAGTTGTTATGTGCTACTATTGTCAGGATTTTCTCCTGTGCAGGAACTAGAAAGTTTCTTTCAAGTAGATTGTTGCAACAACCAAGAGAGCTGAGAGGACAGAGCCAAGCAACAGTTGACCAAGCAGAGCGAGCAAAGAGAGTCACCTGGCAAAGTGAGTGAAACGTTAAGCACAGCGCAGTTCAATTACGAAGCGAGTCCCTTTGCGATTTGAAGAAGGGCTTGTCCGAGGAGCATAGGAGTTCTGGTGGTATCGTGGTTATGTTCTGAGCGGCATCTGCATGGCCAATAGTTCAAATCCACCAGCAGCTCTGGGGTAGAAAGACAGAGCTTGGAAACAGTTACAGTTTGGGACACTCACAATGGGTCCTGCTGAATCAGATAGGGATGAGTTTGGTGTTTTGGTTTTGTCTAGGGTCAAATAATTGATTTTATAGGGGAGTGGTGGCAGAGTTCCATTGGCTTCTTTGATCTTCAATGAAGTCCTTAAATTGATCTTTTCCTGGATGTTTGGATGAGTCAATAAGAGTCTGTCGTTGCATGTAGAATGATGAGTCTTTTGGACAACTCTCTGGACTTCTTTTGGACAACTCTCTGGACTCCTAATGGTCACTTGAGGCCTTGAGCAGCTCAGGCACAAGTCAGCAGTTCAGGGAGGGGCTGGGTGCACAGCAGGTGTCTGACGAACAGCTGTGTCCCTTGGAAAGTTCTAATTATCTGTTTTATTTGAGAGATATATTTTCTGCTTTGTTTCTTCTGTTTGTTTTCATTGAATTTTCTTCAAGGAAAGTTCTTACAGTTCTCCCTTACTTGAACAAGTAAGTATTCAACTGCTGCGAGGCTCCCAAGCCACGTTGCTCTAAATTTTTCTTAGAGAACAAGCTGCAAAAATCCAAAGCACTCAGCAACCAATTCTGATGACTGTGGTTGCATCCAGTAGAGTTGTTTGTTTGTTTGTTTGTTTGTTTGTTTGTTTTTTCCCACATTTTCCCTTGGAGTGCTGGAGCTGCTTGCTGGAGGTGTGCTGAGTCTCTAACTGTCAGCAGTTTGTTTAGATTTATTAGGAATAGAGTAGCCTAGTTTCTTGTCAGAGGCAAAACTCAAGTCCCCCTTGACAAAAGTTTTGAGGAACATGCAGATGAAATAGACATTGGCATTGGTACCCGTCAGACCATTGGCAATGTGTCTAGTTTTGTGAAAGAGTGCATTTTGGATAGAGAAGGCAAGACATGTCCATGCTACTGGAATGGGAGGCTTCTCTTACCCTAGTTTTTAGGTCTATCTTGTGTTGTGTTCGGCTTGAGGAGTCCTGGTGGTATTCTGGTTACACACTGAACTGCTAACACTCAGGCAATACCAGGGGTAGAGATATAAACATGGACAGTCTTAGAAACCCACTGAGCCAGTTCAACCGTAATCTTATAGAGTGACCAAGAGTCAGAATCATCTCGATGGCAATTAACTTGATATTTGTTTTTGGTGTGTGTGTGTGTGTGTGTGTGTGTGTGTGTGTGTGCGTGTTCTTATCTGTGTCTTTCAAAAGTCTTAAATTGTCAGAAAATAGCTTTTTGCATAATGAGGTGAGGTCTTAACTAACATAGAAAATTAAGCCAGTAAATTAGAATATGGAAACAGAGGGAGTTCAATTTTGACATCTAACCCGTTGTCTTCTCCCTTGTAGATTTACAGCCTGGAAAGACACAGGGACAGTTCTACGCTGGTTTTTAAGGTTACTACAGTTCAGAATCTATGCAATTGACAGAGAGTTTGTAAATGAGGAAAAGTCTTGAGTTTGGGATAGCTTCTTTTCCTTCTCTTTTAGTCCTGTGAAAAGGAGTCCTGAAGGCTTCGTGGCTATGCACTGATCTACTAACAAGTCCAGAGATAAGACCCCACCGAGCACCCCACAAGAGAACTATCAAGCTGTCTGTTCCACGCAGGATTTAAAGTCTTGGAAACACAAACTGAAAGTTTTACTTTTTCCTATAAGATCTTTAGTCAGAATCTTCTAAATGCCAGTAAGTGTATCTGAGTTTTAGTGTATGTATTTGAGCGCATGCACCTGTGTTTGTACATTTCTCTCTCTGTGCTGGGAAAGCTTGTCAGAAAAGTGTTGATCTGCTGTTTATTAGTCATCTGGGACAATTTAAGGATATGGAAGTGATTGTTTCTTATCTCAGATGGTAGTCAAAAATAAGGGAAAACTCCCCCATGCTACCATCTGGTTCAAGGGGAAAAAAATGAGAGAAGAAAATCCTTCCTAAATTTGGTGTAGAAGAATTCAGACAAGTTGGAGTGCCATCTGAAAAGTCAGTTTTTCAAGCCCACCAGCCTCTCAAAGAAGAATGAGCCTATCTGTTCTGATAGAGTATTTTGCTGATTTACAAACTCTGGAGGGCAGTTCTACTCTATCCTGTGGAGTCTGAGATAGACTTAGTGACAACATATCTTTAATTAAAAGTAGACACATTTAAGAAATCATGAAGTGTAGGAAGATCAGGTTGGGCTATTCAGAAACAGTGAATGGAGAACTCCAAGGCTGTGGTTGGGGAACTTTTCTTCTGCAAAGATGTATCGTGTTGAAAATCCTATACCACAGGATTAGGCTCTTTCAAGTAGAGTCCTTATGAGTTGGGATTGACTTGAAAACAATTGAGTTTTTGTATAGATATATAACTTTTATAAGCTTAATTGATTTTTAATTATTTAATTTAGCTTTACTTATTTTATTCTCTTGTATCTTTTATAGCATGTTCTTCTGAAACCACAATTGTTTTTAAACAACAAGAAATTAAACATTCTCCTTGGATTTTCTTCCTCTGAAATATAGAATAAACAGGGATAAAGTTCAGAAGGTAAGAAAGGTTAGAGGGCTGAGCCCTCGTGGCGTAGTGGTTGTGTACGGGACTGCGGCCCACTGGGACGGAGGTTCAATTCCAGCAGTGATGCCTCCCTCCCCCCCAAAAAAGAAAGAAAGGTTAGAAAAGAGACAAAAATGGAAAGGAGGTCATGGGGAGGAAGGGTTAAAAGTGTGTTACATTGGGAGGATTGCAGTGTCCCTATTCAAAACACATTTTGAACGTAAAGCCACTTGCTCTGTAAACTTTCATGAATGTAGCAATAGAAAGTTTCAAATTTGTCTAAATCCCCTTTAATGACAATGATGCTCAAAGAACAAGACATGAATTTTAGGAAGGTAAGTTCCCTATTTTTTCTCTGAGTACTACTTCACATGGGAAATGACTAGAAATATACTTACATTAAATTCTAGTGTTCACATTGTCTATTTCAACTTAATTCTAAGCCTTAAATTGCAGGATTCAGAACAAAGTAGTGACTTTCATGCTATAATTAAAATAATTTGCACTTACCTAGTTGGAAATTATTTGAATCTCAAGTTGATTTTGATTCATAGTGATCCTATAGGACTGAGAACTTCCTTCATGCATCTCCAAGTTTGTTATGTTTTTATAAGTAACACTGTAGAGATGTGATAAACTGGTCTGCTTCTATAACTGCCTCATAGCATCTCTCTGCTGTGATTTAAATTTACAAAGCCATACACAAATGTATTTGTAATTCAGAAAGCAAATTTCAGAGGACAAACTGCATGTGATTATGTTTATTACTCGGATCAGCCATCTTTGTGGTAAACAAACATTTTACCACTGTGCCATCATGGCTCCTTGAGTTTCCAGTAACAGACAATCTGTTTCCTATTCAATCTCTAGTTCATAATGATTATTTTGGCTTTTCTCTTATGGTTGAGAAAAAGTCTCTGGGCTCTGTTCCATGTTCACCTTCAAAGCAGTCACTTGGAGGACAAGAAAAACAATGAGCCAAAGCTCATCCAGAAACCCTAGCAGGTGTCTGTCTACAATTCTATGAATAAGATCCCTTCATTAGTTGGTGGAAATGTCTTTAGTAGAGGCAGTTAAATGATAAGACATTTGAGTATGAATTTTGAATAAACATTTGAACTAGCAGAACATGCTATAGCCCTTTTTACCCTAAATAATTATCCAGAAATGAACAAATGTGTAAATGTGAAATGTACAAATCTGTTATTTTAACCTTTATATTTATTTTGAGACTTTATTAAATATTTTGACCACATATATTGTCATAGATTTCAAATTTTAATTATATTTTAATTTTATTTCATTAGCTACATAATCAAGTACTAATAACGTTCAAGTAGTATATAAGGCATATCTAGAAATTTTATTTGGTACAAACATTGTAGATCATTGAAAACATTCCATGATTGACATAGATTATAATAAGTCTCACACATATAATTTTTAAATCATGAAACATGATAATAGTAATGGAATATATGGAAGTTATTCACACAACTAAATTTTAAATATCAGAGAACTTAGTAGAAATAGTGAAATCAAAAAGTAATTAGGCTGTTAACTACAAAGAGAAAGAGTTACAAATACTATTAAACATGTGCAAAACAATTCTATTCTGATGAGCTTCAAAAACATGTAAATTTAAATGTTTAATATTAAGAATAGAAAGAGAATAGAAATGGTATATCATGAAATAATGTAGCGAGGAGTATATACTATTTAGATAACATTTTAAAATGCTCTCAATTAAAATTACTGACTTTGTACATTTTTATCATCACAATACTGGTTATACTTCTGTAGATATACTTCTATAAATTAATATCACAAAAATTAGAACATGCAACCTTATACGTAAACTTTTTGTGATTTGTTTATGAATATAATAATTTTTAAAACTACATTTTCAGGAATTAATAATTAAAACAATATAATCACAACATAGGATATTATAGTACAATATTACAGCTATATGTGTAATTCAGAAACCAAACTGCAGAGCATGAAATGCAGGTGCATTTAAGTTAGAAAAACATTTTTACAAACAATATGTATTTGAAATTTACTTTTTATTTATTTCCTTATTTTTATTCTCTTTCACACACAGTAACTTAAATTGTTGTGTGTGTGGCATCACTGCTGTGGTGGGAGTAGGAAGCTGCTGGATTTGAACTGCCAACCTTCTGGGTCATAGTCCCGCACACATCCACTCGACCACCAGGGCTCAACCCACAGTAACTTAAATTTATCTGATGCATAGTTCTATCTTTTTATGTTAGTCTCTAAGATGTATTTTTGGTTTTTTGTACATGTATGTTTTAATTTACATCAGTATGATGACTTTGCTGAATTTACACTCCAATCATTTAAAAATAATCATTCATGTTACTTTACATTAATTAAATGCATGATGTCTAAAACGCTATCCTCTGAAATATTCTTCCCATATATTTTCATACAAGTCTCTAGATTGCCTCCACCAATCCAATCAACAAATGGCAACTTCATGAATGTCAATTTACCAATAAGTAAAAATGTCATTGGAAAATAATCCTAAAATCAATGTTGCTAGAAGATACATATGAGCTTAATTTAATTTCTACTGGATTTTTCTCTGAATAGTTCCAGTAGTTAACATTCTTACTTTCTCTGAATATGTCCTTTTTTAATCTCCACATACCCACGAACACTTGGCATAACCAAAGAATTCAGAACGACTCTGCATGTCTCTCATCTTCTAAACCATCACCTCTTTATGTGAACAAGACTGAAAGAGCAGAAGATACTTGGACTATAGTCACAAGTGTGATACATCACTACAGCATAAGCAAGTGTAAAGGAATAAAAATATTTTTAATTACACAGGAATGATGTATTTTTGCACTAATATGAAAGGCAATGTAGACATTTTTAGGGACATAGATTAATCAGTTCATGAATTCTATTAGAATATTCATTTGTTATGTGTCTATATTTCCTTCAATTGTGTCCACATAAAATAAAAACTTTGAAAGACTGCAGTCTGATCTATGCAATTGCTCTCTTTAGTAGTTCACCAATATAGTTGATTTATTTTCCCTGATGAAGGCACCATTGCTAGCAGGTATGTATGCATCTCAGGAAAACCCACTAGGAAAGTCAGAGAATTAGGGAGACAAAGTTGCACTTTGGGTGTGAGGGAACTCATACTCTGTGACAGTTAAATCTCTTTCTGAAAACTTAGACACAGGGTCATAGAGAATTAACATATGTGCTCTGTTACACATGGACTTTGTAAGGTCCCTAATGGTATTGTAAAGACAAGGTAAATATCCAAGATGAGAAACAAGTTTAATAGTTAAGGTAATACATGTGTGATAGTCCGGGTAGACTAGAGGAACAAATTCAAGGACACGCATATCGATATAAGGAAAGGGTTTTATACAAAAGGAATGGGACATGGAGAATGCATCCCAGCCCAGTCCAGTCCAAAATCATAAGTCCAATATTAATGCAAATGCCCGAAATCAGTCTATAAAATCTTTTTCCGACTCACAAAGTCACAGGTCAGTGGGTGCAGAATCCTGGTCCTGGCAGGGCACCTCGCCTCCAGGGATCAGGGTCCATCAACAGCAGAAGCAACTCATCGCTGGCAGAGGTCTCCATCTGGCCGCCCCAGCTTCAGAGGTCTGGCTCAATCAGGGCAAAGCCGTGTGGTCTCTCCGCCGGCTCCTCCAGCTTCTTGAATGCTGCCAACTTGTTTTGTCCGTGATTAATCATCTCTCTAACTCCCAACAATTGGGGAAGATAGCTTCTCATCTTCACGAGGGAAATATCGCAAGATTTCTGAGAAGTCTCAGGTGAAAGCCATGCCCACATAGAGCTTCATTGGCTACTCAAAGGCAACCTCCAGATTAACAGTCTAGACTCCACCCCTACATTTCAATCATAAAATTAACATAAGCACATGACTGCCACAACATGTATTATTATTGAAATGATTGCTGATTGAAGTAAGAGATCATTTAAATTGATCAAATATATAAAATTAGAGGTAAAGACAATAAAATATTCCCCGTTCCCTGTAAATTGAATGAACAATTATTTTTGTTGTCTTTGTAAACCTGAAGAGAAGGCTTTCTTTACAATTGTTCACCAGTTCATGTTGGTTGAAATTGGACTAATCATATAATTGTGCTAAATTCATCTTTCCTGAGGCTTGGTAAGAGTACCATGTATACAGACATGTGTAGCCAAAATTACTTTTCAGATATATTAAACACCTTTTGAGGACAAAGGAGCTTCTTAATCGCTTCCTTCATATCTTTATTCCGCAGGCTATATATAATAGGATTGAAAAAGGGAGCAAGTACAGAGAACAACAGAGCAATCACAGTGTCCCAGAAGGGAGTATAAGTAGCAGAAAATCTGAGATACATGAGGCTCACACTGCCAAAAAACAGCAGGAAGACAGCAATATGGGCAGCACAGGTGGAAAAGGCCTTCTTGCGACCCTCAGCTGAAGGGATGCCCACTATCACAATGATAACTCTAATATAAGAAAGAGAAATAATCAGAGATGTTATTATAATGGCAAGAGCATGAATCACATCTTGCACCAGGATCACAGAGGCATCTGTACAGGTTAAATTCAACAAGGGTGTGAAATCACAGAAGATCTGGTGGATTTGATTGGAACCACAGAAGGATAAAGTTGAAATCCATACAATCTCAGGTAGGAGGATGAGAAAACCAAAGATACAAGAGCCTGCAGAGAGCTGAACACATAGCCTGGAGGTCATGATTGTTGGATAGTGAAGGGGTTTGCAGATGGCTACGTACCTGTCCATGGCCATGACAGTCAGCAAGAATCCCTCAGTGTTTCCAAGTGAATGGAAGAAGTACATCTGCAAGAGGCAACCAATGAAGGAGATCGTCTTTTCCTTGCTGATCAGATTGGAGAGCATCTTAGGAATGGTGGCTGTGGTGTACCAAATCTCAAGGAATGAGAAGAGGCTGATGAAATTGTACATGGGATTGTGGATACGTGTATCCATTCTCACAGCAAAGAAAATCATTAGGTTTCCAGTGACAATAAAGATGTAGATGAAAAGTAAAGGAAAGAAGAACAGGAGACCACCATCGTGGAGCTGGGGGAACCCAACGAAGACAAATTCAGTCACAACTGATACGTTTCCATTATCCATATCCCTGGTAAAGCTACCTGTGAACAAGGAACAGGGCAAACACAGCTAACAGAAGAAAATCACTGCAATGTAAACATGAATATCATTTTGATTAGCCTTCCGTTCTTTCCTCAATTTGAAAATGTTTATAGAGGATATAATATAAAACATGACCTTGATTAACCAGAATTATTTCTAATTGTTAGTGCTCTAGTGATACTGGAGGAGCTATATGATCTCTTTGAGTCTTAGTCTGTAGATAAACATTTATAGAACCTATGCACTCCAGCTGGTGTGAGGATTATCTTAATCGATATATGAATGTATCTTGTGCTACCTTCTCAATAACTGTAACCTTTATGATTTCATTCAGAATCAAGTTTTCTGAAAGAACAATTTAACATTATTTCCTTTAGATACACTCTTTTTTTTTGTGGGCATCACTGCTCTCTGGTGGTGGGAGTAGGAGGCCCAGCCCCACTGCTGGAATTGAACCTCCGTCCGTGGGCCGCAGTCCCGCGCACAACCCCTACGCCACCGGGGCTCAGCCCCTAGATACATTGTTAACCCACATGTTATTTGACTTCTTTCCCTGCTAATATACAAAGTGGCCTGACCACATCTAGTGGTAGCACTGTTTTTAGGTGCCCCTGAACCGGAACCAAACATTACAACAACCTTATGATCTTTGTTGCATTTGAGTCTGTTGCTACAGCCACTGTGTCAGTCCATCTCATTGACGGCTTTCTTTCTTTCTTCTTTTGTTTACCTTCTACTTCAGCATTCATGATGTCTTTTCTAGGGACTTCTTTCTACTGACAGTCTATGCTATAGTCAACATCCATTGCCAACACTATCTTCCAAAGGCATCAGTCATCATTTTTACAGTACTCACCTGCATATTAGGGCATTAAAAGCATGACCTGGCCCAGAAACACCGTGGTTCTTAAACACCTTGGATTTTTAACACTTTAAAGAGATGTTATACATTAGATTTGCCCAATGCAAAGCATTTCTTAATTTTTTTTGCTGATTTTCAATGTTGTGATCCATGTAAAATGAATCATTGAAAAGGAAGACCTAACAATAAGAACATACTAAATCATAAAACAGTGGACAATTTTTATTCATCATATTATGGCTTATACTTGTATATGGTATTTCTAATTGCTTCCAAAGAAGTAGAAAGCTGAAAATTAGTAAGGAAGATGATATAATTTATGCCATGGTTAAATGATGGTTTGGGGAAGGATTAATAAGAAACATGATATAATTTATGTGTCTAAATACTGATGATAAAGAATACTAAAAGAATATTAAATATACTGTGAACTTCCTAAATAAACAAATTGTGTTAGAAGAAGCACAACCAAAATGCTTCCTAGAAGCAAAGAAGGCAGTCTTCATCTCATGTACTTACACATGTTTTCAGGAGGAACCAGTGTTTAGAGAAGGACATCATATTTTGGAACATACCGTATAGGTCAAAAAGAGGAAGACCCTCAATGAGCTGAATTAACAGAGTGGTTGCAAAAGTATCCTTGACGTAGGAATGATGGTGAGCTTGGCTTGGAGTAGGAAGTTGCATTATATTGCATGTAGGATCCCTATGAAGTGGAATCCATTTAACAGCATCTGGCAGCCCTTTTCATATATGATATGAAAGTTGAGCATTGATAACTGAGACTGAAGGAAAACTGACGCATTTTATTTATGGTTCCAATGAAGAATATTGAAAGTATTAGGACTGGAAAGGAACAAACATATCTGCTTTGGTAAATGTACAGCAAGAATGCTCACTAGAAGCAAGAATGGTGAAATTTCATCTCACAGACTTTGGAGGTGTTATCATTCCTTGGAAAAAGGACGTCATAGGAGGCAAAGTAGAAGGTCAGTGAAGAAAAAGGGGGCCCTAGATAGAGTAATACAGGGAGTAAAACATGAACGCAAGCATAATAGCAGTTTGAGGATGGAAATGCTTCATGCTTTTGGGCATAAATAAGGTTGCTATGAGTCAGAATCAACTTGATAGCAGCGAACAATAACAAACAATACTATTGCCTCAGAAAATTCATATTACCACTCCTCCCGGAAGGCTGTCTCCCCTAAATCCTATGAAACTGATTTGTTCAGGTTTATCTTCTAACCCTATGGTAACTTTCCCTTTGATATTTTGTTCCTTGTGTATGTGATTTTACAAGCCATGAACTCATCCTCATTTATAAGTTCTATAGACAAATATGTACTTCAGGTCATGCTCTGGTCCCTAACCTCATGTCTTTTCATTTCTCTATTGGAGAACTCCTCCTATCACATGCCATTGTTGTGGTTAGCATATAGCTTTCCCTATGCCCAGCATAGCTCTGTTTCCCAAACAGTAGCATAGCATTTTCAAATTTTCCATTATTTTGCTGTCCAGGCTATAATACAGGCAGACACTCTGTTAACTCATTGATTATTCACTGTTTGAATGCTAACCCTTCCCTTGGAAGAGCCTCTTACTTTTTACCTTTTGTCTCTGAGAATTATTTTAAGCTTATATCGCGGTCATTAACAAATGGCTTCTGTAGTATCATGACCATGTGTGCTATATCTGTCTGCTTGTTTCCTTTTCTCCAGTGTAGCTTTATCGTGTTGTGTTGCCAGCTGTCTTTGTTTGTGTTCATCTTTCTTAGCTTGTGTGCTCAGTTAGAGAATGATGCCATTGTGTTTCAAAATTCTTGGCCCATATTTTTCATATAAATAAAAAAAGCTTATATGTAAGCAAGCATACTGGGATCAGACATGCAAGTGTAATTAAAACCAGAAAAAGTCAAGAGTGAGCCATATAAGAAGGGGATGTATAAGAAATGACTCCAAAAAGGGAACTCCAATATGTCTGAGCAACATGTATTTATTTCAAATTTTAAATTCCCACAACCTAGATGAGAAACTGACTTTAGCATAAACTCAGATCAAGTTTTATGCAAAGATCAAAGTCTCTTCAGATCTCATTAAATGAGTCTTCACAGTGTTTGTTTTCCTCATTACCAGAAATATATTTATGCGTTCTCCTCAGTCATCAGTGAACCCAAGCTTACCTGTGCTGAACACCAAAGGAGCCCGTCTCTTTCCCTGTGGCTGTGCATTCCTGAATGTCCCTTATACCTGATAAAGGGAAGTTATAAGCCTAACCATGGGTTTCATGGGAAAATGGCAAAAAGAAAGGAAGCTCTGCTGAGGTTTCATCTCCGGAGAATAAATAGAAAATCACCTCCTCCCTCATGGGTTTAATTAGTTACCTTCTGCACTCTCCATTTATTAGACTTGGAGGTCAAAGGGAAGCCAGGGCTCACAGGAGGCTTGGAGGTTCTGTTGAAGGTTGTTAGCTTTTATGACTATGATCATTGAACATTCACAGGTGGTGGAGGCATTGGAATGAGCCTTCTTAAGATGAATAATTGGCGGACCCCTTCTTGTTTCATTAACACTGAAAATGAACTTTATTGAGGGTGATTTATTGATGATGCATGGAGTATTTAGGAGAAAGAAATACGTGGAAAATAAAAACTTTGAAAATGGTATGTCTTTCTTTTAATTACGGTGTTAGTGAAGGCTATTAAATATATCATGGGCTCTGAGAAAAGTGAACAAATCTGTGTTGGAAGAAATATAGCCAGAAAATTCCTTAGAAATGATGGTGGTGAGATTTCATCTTTCGTAGTTGGAGCACATAATTAGGTGAGATCTGGTAGGTTGGTTAAAGAAAAGGGTCAGCAGAAAAAGAAGTAAGAGGAAGACTCGGCAATATGGATCCACACAGCGGTTGCAAACAATGGATTCAAACATAGCAAAAGCAGTGAGGTCACCCTGCAGCCATCAGCAGTCTTTCCTTCTGCTCTCTCTCTCTCTAGCTGAACAAATTTTACATCTAAAACCAAAAAATATCTTTTAAAATTATTTCAAGAAAATTAGAGTTTCTGAATAAGAATACCATTGGAGAATTCATGCTAATACACAATAAAGTGAAAGATTAATGACAGTGCTTCTGATCCTAAGAGTGGGAGGGTGTCTCTCCTCCCTTGAGCTGCTGGCCTTTCTGTTGATCACCTAATCTGTCACCCATTGATGTGCTTTCTCTTGACCTGTCACCCCTTCTTCAGCAACTTACTCTTGAAATAACTATTTTGTATTCCATACATTTGATTTGCTGCTCTGCTGAAAACTCAATGTTGTTTCTTTTCCCAAAATAATTTACTAAGTCCCATTTTCTTTTACATGAAATATGTATGAAGCCTTAAAGTAGAATGATGCACATTTCCTTTCCATTAACTTATCTTTTCTCTACGTTCCTGGCCTATTTGCTTTGCTAACTTATTTTGCTTTTTTGTTTTTTGTGGGTATCACTGCCTCTGGTGGTTGTGGGCGCTACCCAGCCGCCGCTGGATTTGAACCGCCAAGCCCGCGGGCTGCAGTTCCGCACTCAACCACTTATGCCACCAGGGCTCAGCCCGCTAACCTATTTTTTCTCCACAAATTTTGAATTCTTCATATTATCTGGGATAAAACAACATGCCCTCTTTAGTTGCAATAACTCAAGACTTTCCCAGCTAAAGAGTATTTTTCTTTACTTCTGTTATGAATTTCTCTATATCTACTTGGTTTCCATTGTTCCAGAATTTTTATGACACCTTATTTTATCTATAGAAGCTATTCATATATAGTACAGCATTCTCTCTTTCTGAGATATTTTCTCCAAATAACCTGCTAAATTTAATTTCTTTGTCACTATCTCCCTTGTATTTTATATTTAATCTGTCTTTAATATCCCCATTGGATTATTCTTAATTCATTTCACTTGCTGTCCAGTTTTGCTAATGAATGTCATTTTTAGAAATCTCACTGAGTTCAAATTCTCTCTCTCACTCTACTCTCTTACCGCCCCAAGTCAATGTCTATCCATGGCAGGCCTCCAGGACAAGGCAGGACTGCCCCTTCATTCCCATCACGCTTCCAGCATGTTTCTCTGATTCATTGTGAATGCTTTTGAATGAATGCAGTCTGCAGGACAGATCCACTGTGACTTGGAAAATTCCCTGCGTTCATTCCTCCATCCCTCCATCCAGAGTTTTCAGTGGGCCATAACTCTTCACCTATGTTTCTCCAAGCCTTCAGCATTCTGTGCAACATTTTTTTCTAGAATTTCATCAACTTAATTCCTAGACTAGCTACTCCTCTCTCTTTGGCAATTATCTGGTAGCTGAGTACATTATAGATATTATCCATAATCATTCACAAGGAAATGTTTGAAGTCTTGGAATTGACCTTGGCCACCCTTTTTAGTATTTTACCCACTCCAGAACTCTATTTAGTGATACTCTGGTGTTATTTTATTTTATTTTGCCATAGTATTGATTCCTCTTTTGCTTGACATGCATTTTTCATCATAGAATGATGACATGAAGTAAATACTAGTGGCTTCATTACTCTAGCCAGACAAAAACATTTTACTTTTTCTTTCTTTTATATGAATAAGATATGTGATATTTCACAGTGTTAAAGTGAAAGATTAAACAACCATGAATATCTTTTGGCAAACTTATGTATAGTTGACTCTATATATCATCTCTTTAAATGTTGATCATTATAGACATATGAGCATAAAATACTATCAGACCTAGATTTATTTATTATTATATTTTTATGAACAAATCTTTAATATATGGGCTGAAGTTATTATCTTAGTGCTAAAAGGCTATGTATGCATTTTAGAATATGATGTTTGTTAAAACTCCAAAGCACACATTTTGTAGAAGGCAAAAATATTGGGCTCAAATATATGATTAACTTTTCTTAAGTGTGTGGTTTTATTTTTAACGTGATATTCTTTATTATAGCATTACTGAAAAGCATGGATAACAAAATATCGATTAGTGACCAAAAAAGTGTACACTTGTTTTACACTTGCTCTCTTATCTGTTACTTTAAATAGCTGCATAATTTTCATTATCACAAACAGTCCTAACAAAACATATTGCTTTTTCATGTATTTTATAGATGATGGAAAAATGATATAGAGAAATTATTTAACATCCCAAGGCCATAAAACAAGTATGTGGTAGCAGTGAAATGTGACCCTTGATCTAATCTATAGATCTTATACTCTCAACCATTATATTTTAATATATAGTTATTATTAATAGTGATTATAATAATAAAGTTAATTTTCAAAAACGTAGTGGTTTAAACATTGTTTCCTGTATTCTTCATCTACATTTGTAACTCTAGGCAGATAATCTTTCCTATTCTAACGGGATATATATGAACAAGGCAAGGTGCACTTTTGGCTGAGCCCTGGTGGCATAGCGGTTGTGCGCTGGACTGTGGCCCACTGGGTTAAAGGTTCAAATCCAGCAGCACCTCTCCAGGAACAAGGCTGGGCCGCCTGCTTCCACCACCAGAGGACAGTGATGCCAAAACAAAAACAAAAATAAAAAGCAAGGGGCACTTTAACGCATACCAAGAACTGGAGCAGCATTTACACAATATCAGTGTACAATGGATGAGTTATATGTGAATGTTATGGTTCATTTTGTAAGAGCGACAGGGACCTATGAGCTAACATTAACTTGCAGATGCATTAGACTCCTTCTGAAGCCAGAAAAACGTCTTAATTGCAATCTTCATGTGCTTGTTTCTTAATCTATAAATGATACGGTTGAGAAAAGGAGCAAGGACTGCAAACATCAGTGCAACGGCTGGATCCAGTACCAGTGAGAAAGTGGCAGAGAAACGGAGGTGTATGAGTGACACACTGCCATGGAACATCAGGAAGACACCAAGATGGGCTACACAGGTCGAAAAGGACTTCCCATGACCCTCGAGAGAGAGGGAATCCTCAAGATCACAGTGGTGATTCTGATATAAAATAAAGCAATAATTAGGACTGCGAAGATTATGGCAATAGCATGGATGAGACCCTCACTCATGTTGAGGGAAGTGTTTGTACAGGCCAAACGCAGCGCAGGTTCAAAGTCACAGAAGATCTGCTGGATTTGATTGGGGCCTCAGAAGGGCAGTGTGGAAATCCATACAATCTCTGGGAGCAGCACAATGAAGCCAAAGATACAGGAGCCCGCAGAAAGCTGAGCACATCAATACCTGGATGATCAGGTAACAGAGAGGGTTCCAGATGACAACATACCTGTCCATAGCCAACAAGATCCCTTCTGAATGACCCAGTGAGTGGAAAAAGTACATCTGCAAGAGACAGCCAATCAAGGAGATCATTCTCTGCTCTCTATTGAGGCTTGAGAGCATCTTTGGGATGGTGGCTGTAGAGTACCACATCTCCAAAAGATGGGAAAATGTTGATCAAATTGTACATGGGATTGTAGAGACGAACATCCAACCTAATGATGAAAAACACAATGAGATCCCAATGACAATGAAGATGCAGATAAGAAATAAAGAAATGGAGAAATGCACACCCAGTGTCATAGAATATGATTCATGAGTCTAAAGAGGAATTTAAAGATATTTACTGGACATATGGGCTAATATCAGACTTATGAACTTGATCTGGACTGGGGTTAGTTGTTTTTTCATTAGGCAATTGCTTCTCTATATAAAGTTGACTCTTATGCACAAATGAGTGTCCATGAATTTGTTTCTTTAGTTGACTCCAATTAACACAAGAACCAAGAATGACAAAGAGAAAGGGATGTTCTCAATGCATATCGGCATGCCAAGCCTGGAGACGACATCCCTGCTTGATAGCTGCTAAGGCAGAGAGAGGACTGTAGAACTCCAACAGATCAAGGCATACTTACTAGAGCATACCCTGATAGAGGACAATACTGGGGACCTGTGGCGGTGAGTTAGTCTGGCCTGAACTACCTCACAGTGGACTGACAAAAGAATGGAACATAACAGATCAGCAATAGGAACAAAGCCAAGCCAAAAAAACTCTAAAGAGCCCCCCAAAGTAGACTTCAGATTAAAAGAGGCATCTCCAGAAATTCCCCCAGGATCAGTGGGGAGATAAATATAAAGGTCAGCAAACAGACCTGAAATTAAGTATGTATTTTTCTCTTCAACCTTGTGTTTCCTTCTTATTCATTTGTTGTTGTTTTTCCTCCTTATATATGCTAGGCATGGGAACCAGATTCCAGGAGAAAGGAGGAGGTTGGTGAAGGGATGGGTGAGCAAAGAATGTCATAAATGGGAACAACTAGGGAATTAAACTCAACAACAAGGAGGGTATAGAGATGCTGGCGGGGGGGGGGGGGGGGGGGTGGGGTTGGGAGGGCTTGCATCCATAGCAGTCCACCTGAGAGGAATTACTAAAGGTGGAAGTAGGTGAGGGTGTGCTATGGTGGGGCAACGGAAGAGTAAAAGAAAACAAAGAGACAATCTTGGAAGCAAAGCTATGGATAGAGGTATAAGCATAGATGTGTACATAGGCAATTCACCTTTGACATCTATCCAGTTACACTTAAACTACATTGGAGTTAGTTTGAATATGAAGAACACATATTATCAGTCAGTAAGAGGTATTTTAAAGGCAAAATTAGTTTTTTGCAGAAAACCAGGGAAAGCCCCAGAATCCCTGGTCATACAATTGGTTATGTTAGGCAGCTAAGTTCAAATCAGCCTTTCTAACCAACTACGCGTTGCATGGGGGAAAAGAGAGACTGTCTTCTCCCCTACAGAGCAATAGCTGGGGAAGACAAAGGGAGAGTTCTATTGTGAATTGTAGGGTTACTGTACATTGCAATCTACTCATTTGACCGTGAGTGAGCAAATGAAGGAACGCCTTGAGTTTGGGGTTAATTGTTCCCCTTCTCTTCTGGTCCTGCTAAAAGGAGCTCTGATGGCTTAGTGGATCTACTAGTAAGTCCAGAGGTAGGAACCCAACAAACACTCCATAAGAGCACTATGAAGCTGTCAGCTCCACAAACGATTTAAAATCTTAGAAACCTAAAATGCTGACTTTACATTTTGATATTAGTAAGAATCTTCTCACCGGCAGTGGTTTTGTGTGGTTTTCAGTGAATGTGCTTGAGCGCGTGCACCTGTGTTTTTATGTTTGTGTGTGTCGTGAAAATGTGTCACTCCACCGTTTGCCTGCTCTTTCTCAACTAACTAGGACAATCTAAACATATGGAAATGATTGGTTCTTGTCTCAGATTGAGGACAAAAGTAATGGAGAAGCAAACGGTTCATGGAAAATGAAATTAGGAAAAGACCATTCCTCCTAAATTTGCTGTAGAAGAATTCAGGCAACCTTTGGCTGCTCACTGAAAAGTCAGTTGTTCAAACCCAGTAGCCTCTTGCAGAAGAATGAACCTAGCTGCTCTGAGAGAACTTTGTGGATTTACAAACTCTAGAAATCTGTTCTACTCCATCCCGTGTAATCGGGGATAGACTTGGTGACTGCATGTCTTTAATAAAGTGCAGACATGTTTAAGAAAACTTGATGTATATGTACATTGTACATAACATTGTACTGTTAACTACAAAGTTGGCCTTTTAATTCACCCATCACACAGTGGGAGAAAGATAAGGGGATTTTCTTCCTCAAAGGTTTTTAGTGTTGGAAATCTTAATGAGCAGGATAATGCTCTTTCAAAGGGAGTCCTGTGAGTTGGAATTAACTGAACACAGTTGAATTTTTGTATAGACATAACAACTTTTATAAACTTAATTTTAATTAGTCAATTTAGCTTTACATATTTTATTCTCTTGTATATTTTATAGCATACTCTTCTGAAACCAAACTTGATTTTATGAAACAAGACATTACACATTCTCCTTGAACTTCTCTTGCTCTGAAATAAACAGGGATAAAGTTTATTTATGGGAAGAAAGGTTAAGAGAGACGGAAAAGTGGAAAAGGGAACATGGTGGCTATTACATTGTGAGGGTTGCAAACAGTGTCCCAATTCAAAATGTAAAGCAACTTGCTTTTTAAGTTTTCATGAATATAACAGTAGAAAGTTTTGAAATTGTTTAAATCCCTTTTAAGAAAAATGATGTTGAAAGACCAAAACATGAATTTTAGGAAGATGAATTACATTTTTCCTTCGAGTTCTACTTCACTTGGGAAATGGCTAGAAACCTATTTACATTAAATTCTAGTGTTCATATGGATGATTTCAACTTAATTGTAAACATTACATTACAGCATGCCTAACAGAGAATTGATTTTAAACCTATAACTAAAATAATTTGCATTT
Organism: Nesogale talazaci; assembly: GCA_004026705.1. Taxonomy (NCBI): domain Eukaryota; kingdom Metazoa; phylum Chordata; class Mammalia; order Afrosoricida; family Tenrecidae; genus Nesogale; species Nesogale talazaci. The sequence goes on from PVJH01029476.1 coordinate 19,915, forward strand.
GCATCGTAAGAAATGATTTGAACCAGACTTTGATTCATAGTGACCCTATAGGACTGAGAACTTCCCCAATGGATTTCCAAGGTGTTTATGTCTTTACAAGTAGCATTGTAGAGATGTGATGAAGTAGTCTGGTTCCATTACTGCTTCATCACACCTCTATGCTGTGATTTACAAAGAGATATACAAATGTGCATGTAATTCAGGAAGCTAACTGCAAGTAATCGCTTTTATTGTATCAGTCAAATTTGTGGTTAAAAACATTTTACCACTGTGCCAACACAGCTCCACGAGCTTCTAGTCATAGCAATATAAAATGTGTTTTTTTAGCCTAATATAAAGATCATAAAGAGACTAAAACACAGTATACTGGCAAAGACTATAAAAAGAGGTATATTTAGATAACATTTTAAAGTACTCTAAATTAAAATTTCTCACTTTATAGATCCTTATCATCACAATATTGGTTATATTTCTAGGAATTAATACCACTAAAATCACAATATGCAATAATATATGTAGAATTTATTGTGATGTTGTTTATGACTAAAAGTAATTTTTAAAACTAAATTTTCAGGAAAGAATAGATAAAATGAAACATAATTATAAGATAGGCTATTGTAGTACAGTATGACAGCTATATCTGCAAGTCAGAAACCAAATGGTAGAGGATTATATGCAGGTGCTCTCATTCAAATTAAAAAAATCATTTTGACAAGCACAATATATATTTAAAATTTATTTCTTATTTACTCCCTTCATATTTATTGCCCTTCTTCTTCATACACAGTTATTTAAATTTATTTGATGCATAGCTCTTTCTTTTTGTGTGTTAATCTATAAGATATACTTCTGGTTTATGCACATATAATTTTTAATATACATCAGTTTATGGCATTACTTAATTTACACTCAGAATCATTTTTAAAGAATTATTCATGTAACTTTGTCTTAATTGAAATCATGATGTCTAAAATACTATCACCTGATATATTCTTCCCATAAATTTCAGATTATAGGTTCTAGATTGCCTCCACCAATCCAATCAACAAATGGCAACTTCATGAATGTCAGTTACCGATATGGGAAAGTCATTGGAAAATAATCCTAAAACCAATGTTGTTAGGATAGAAGATACATTTAAACTTAATTTTATGTCTACTAGATTTTTCTCTGAATAGTTTCAATAGTTAGCATTCTTGCCCTTTGTGAATATGTCCTTATTTTATCTCCACACCCCAAATAATACTTGGCATAGCTAAAGAGTTCAGAACAAGTTCACATGCCTCTCATCTTCTAACCCATCATCTCTTTATGGGGACAAGGCTGAAAGAGCTACCTGGCATAGCTTCACAGGTGAAACAAATCATTAGAGCAGAAGCAAGTATAAAGGCATAAAATCAAAATAAAAGTTAAAAAAGTGAAGATTTAAAAATATTTTAATTACTCAGGAATGATATTTTTTGCACATTATGAAAGGTAATGTGTACGTTTTTAGAGACAGGAATTAAACAGTTAATAAATACTATTAGAAAATGAATTTATGATGTTCATATTTAGTTTCATTATTTCCATGTAAAATATAAACTTTGCAAAGACAGGAGGTGGATCTATGCAATGTCTCTGCTTAGTAATTAACTAATATCAGTTACAGTCCATTTTTTCTTCGATGAAGACAAAATTGCATACAGATCATAGGTAAGCATGTCAGGAAAGTTCACAAGGAGGATCACAGAAGTATGAGGGAAAATCTGAGCTCTGAGGGGCAGGGAACCCACTCCTTTTGACACCTTGGTATCTTACTGAACACTATGACATAGTGTTACGAAGACTTAGCATATGCTCTGTTCCATGTGGACTTTATAAAGTCCCTAATGTTAATGTAAGGTCAAGTGAAATATCCCAGAGGAGGAAGAAGTTCAATAGCTAAGGGAATACATGTAAGTATTACTATTGAAATAATTATTAATTTTGAAGAAAGACCATTAAAACATCGAATAAATAAAGTTAGAGGTAAAAGCAAAAGATACTCCCCAATCCCTGCAAATTGCATGAATAATTACTTTTGTTGTCCCTATAAACCTGCAGGAGGCTTTCTTTACAATTGTCCACCAGTTCATGTTGGATGAAATTAGACTAATCAGTTAGTTGTCTTAATTTCACCTTTTCTTAGATTTGCTAAGAGTAGCATTTATCCAGATATGTAGTCAAAATTACCTTTCAGATATATTAAACACCTTTTGAGAACAAAGGAGCTTCTTAATCGCCTCCTTCATATCCTTATTCCGCAGGCTATATATAATGGGATTGAAAAGGGGGGCAAATACAGAGAACAACAGAGCAATCACAGTGTCCCAGAAGGGAGTATAAGTAGCAGAAAATCTGAGATACATGAGATTCACACTGCCAAAAAACAGCAGGAAGACAGCAATATGGGCAGCAGAGGTAGAAAAGGCCTTCTTGCGACCCTCAGCTGAAGGGATGCCCAAGATCACGATGATAATTCTGATATAAGAAAGAGAGATAATCAGAGAGTTTATTATTAATGCAAGAGCATGAATCACATCTTCCACCAGGATCAAAGAGGCATCTGTACAGGTTAAATTCAACAAGGGTGTGAAATCACAGAAGATCTGATGGATTTGATTGGAACCACAGAAGGATAAAGTTGAAATCCATACAATCTCAGGTAGGAGGATGAGAAAACCGAAGATACAAGAGCCTGCAGAGAGCTGAGCACACAGCCTGGAGGTCATGATGGTTGGATAGTGAAGGGGTTTGCAGATGGCTACGTATCTGTCCATGGCCATGACAGTCAGCAAGAATCCCTCAGTGTTTCCAAGTGAATGGAAGAAGTACATCTGCAAGAGGCAACCAATGAAGGAGATCGTCTTTTGCTTGCTGATCAGATTGGAGAGCATCTTAGGAATGGTGGCTGTGCTGTACCAAATCTCAAGGAATGAGAAGAGGCTGATGAAATTGTACATGGGAGTGTGGAGATGTGTATCCATTCTCACAGCAAAGACAATCATCAGGTTTCCAGTAACAATAAAGATGTAGATGAAAAGTAAAGGGAAGAAGAACAGGAGACCACCATTGTGGAGCTGGGGGAACCCAATGAAGACAAATTCAGTCACAACTGATTCATTTCCATTATCCATATCCTTGGAGAAGTTTCTGTGACCAAGGAGTAGGGCAAACACAGCTAACAGAAGAAAATCACTGCAATGTAAACATGAACTTTGTTTTGGTTAGCTTTCCATAGCTTTCGTTATTTAATAAATGTTTAGAGAGAATATAATTTAGAGCATGAACTCAACATAAGAAGAATTACTTCTTGCTTTTAGGGCTTGCAAGATTCTGGACAAATTCCAATATCTATTTGAGCTTTAGTCTGTTGCTAAAAATTTGTGATACATATGTAATCGAGCTGGGGTGATGATTATCTTAGTCAATACATGACGTCTCTAGTAGTACCTCCTCAGTAACAGTTAACTTTATGGTTTTAGAGTCAAGTTTTCTGAAAGAAAATATAAACATTATCTCCTTTAGATCCTTATTTATTTGACGTCTTTCCTTGCTAATATACAAAACAGCCTGTCCACTTTTATGGGTATCCTTTTGTTAGATTCTGAACAAAACGTTACAACACCCTTATGATCTTTGTTGTATCTGTGTCTATTGCTACAGCCACTGCATCAGTCCATCTCATTGATGGGTTTCCTTTTGTGCTGATCTTCTTATTTACCATGTCTGAATCCCTTTTCCAGGGACTTATATTTCTACCTACAGTCTATGACATTGGCTGTACTCTCATCTAAAACATTAGTCACCATTTTTACAGCTCTCCTGTGCTTATTAGGGGATTGAAAGCATGGCCTGACCCAACAACACATTAATCCTTCAAGCAACACTTGGCTTTTTAAACACTTTAAAGATATATTATACATTAGATTTGCAATATATTTTGTCATTTTTGCTGAATTTCATGGTTGTGATCTTTGTTAAAGAATTCTTGATAAAAAAGACCTGACAATTAGTGACATATAAATCATAAAGCAGTGAAAAATCTTCATTTATCATCTTATCATATACCTGTGATGTTTCTAACTCCTTCCAAATAGTAGAAACATTAATAAGAAAGATTATATAATTTATGCATCTAAATACTGATGCTGATAAAGAATTTTAAATATACAATGAACAAATTGTGTTGGAAGAAGCACAAGCAGAATGCTTCTTAGAAACAAAGCAGGCAATCTTCATCTCATGTGGTTTATATATGTTTCTAGGAGGGACCATGCTTTAGAGAAGGACATCATATTTTGGGAAGCACACCGTCAATGCAAAAGAGGAGTACCCTCAGCGACGTGAATTAACAGAGTGGTTCCAATAGTATCCCAAACATAGGAATGATAGTGAGCTTGGTCTGGAATAGGGAGTGTTTCATTCTGCTGCATATAGAATCCCTAGAAATGGAATCAATTTAACTGCATCTGGCAGTCTTTCTCATATATGATTTGAAAATTGAAAGTTGAAGAAGGAACACTGAAGAAAAATTGTTGCATTTTGTTTATGGTGCTAGTGAAGAATATGAAAAATATCAGAACTGGCAAAGAATAAAGCAAATCTGCCTTGGTAGATGTACAGCCAGAATTCTCACTAGAATCAAGAATGGTGAGACTTCATCTTGATTTTGAACATGTTATCATTCCTTAGGAAAAGGACATCAGCCTTGTTAACATAGAAGGTCAACAAGAAGTGAACAAGAAGGGGTCTTAAAGTAGACAGCTTAATGCAGTGGGTCCAACAATGAACACAAACATGACAATTGTGAAGATGGAGAGGCACTGGAAATGCTTCATTCTACCATGCATAAATAAGGTTGCTGAATCAAAATCAACTTGCCAAAAGCTAACAGCAACACACAGCCCTATGACCTCAGAAGTTGCTAATTACTCATCCTAGAAGGTTGTTTCCATCGAATCCAATGAAATTAACTTCTCCAGTTTTATCTTCTAACCATATAGAAGCGTTTCCTTTGACACTTTTGTCCCCATGTGTGCAAATTTATAAATCATGGACTCATCCTCTTTTTTTTTTGACTCATCCTCTTTTACCAGTTCTGTAGACAGACATGTACTTCACTGGTTCCTAATCTCATTTCACTTCATTTCCTGATTGGTGAACTCCTTCTATCACATGACATTCTTGGTAGCATATAGTTTTTTTTTCTGTGCCCAACATAGATCTGTTTACCCAGCAGTAATGCAACATTTTATATGCTTTCAATATGATACTGTCTCAGCATATAATATAGACAGGCATTCTGCTAACTGATTATTAGCTTTTTGAATGCTAACCCTTTCCTTGCAAGAGCCTCTTCTTTTTACTTTTTTTCTATCAGGATTATTTTAAGCTTAAATCCCAGCCATTGACTCCTAGAGAAACCCTCTCAATGACTTCTGTGGTATCATGTTCATGTGGGATATCTGTCTACTTGTTTCCTTTTCTCCAGGGTACCTTTATCATGCTGTGTTGCCAACCATCTTGGTTTGTGCTCACTTTTCTTACCTTGTGAGCTCAGAGAATGATGTGTTTATCTTTCAATATTATGGGCGCACACTTTTCATATGAATGAAACAAGCTTAAACGTAAGCAAGCACACTGGGATGAGACTTGCAAGCATAATTAAAACTAGCAAAAACCAAGAGTGAGCCATATAAGAAGGGAAAGTATAAGAAATGACTCCAAAAAGGGAATTCCAACATGTCCAAGCAACATGTTGCTATTTCTAAATTGAAATCCTCACAGGTTAGACTTGAGAAATTGACTTTAGCATAAACTCGGATCAAGTTTTATGCAAAGACCCATGTCTCTTCAAGTCTCCATTAATGGAGTCTTTACAGTGTTTGCTTTCCTCAATATCAGAAATATATTTATGCATTCTGATCAGCCACCAGTGAACCCAAGCTTACCTGTGCTGAACACCAAGGGAGCTCGTCTCTTTCCCTCATCTCTTTTCCCTGAATGTCCCTTATACCTGATAAAGGGAAGTCA